>JAVXUL010022764.1:0-11797 GCA_035590515.1 Trichilia minutiflora
ATACTCCTCTGTACTCATGACCAATAACACAGAAAATTTCTCCTTTTTCATTCTCAACTTTCTCTATTTTTTCAATTGATATATCTAACCTTAACTTTGTATAGAGTAAATAATAATTATAACTACAGAAAAAGAATTACCATGTTAAAGGACACCATTCTACTAAACAAATCAAGAATTAGAAAAGCTTCCATGCTGCTTTCTGGATATAGCTCCTGGCCCAAACGTAGGAGCAACACAAGTGCTGCAGATTGATTATACTACAAAAGGGATACACATGTCAGCAACAAAAAGAGCTAGCAAATGAGATTGTGTCACAGAACCCAAACATATTGAACTTTGCTCTGGTTTAGTACACAGCCTAAAAACATATGAACAGAATAGTAGAACATTAAAAACATAATTCAAAGCAGCAATAGTTGGAGAAAAGATTTTCTGGGGGGCTGGGGGGGAATATTTTTTGTTTTTTAGGATAGGAAACGAACACATTTATCAGCAAGCAAAAGAATCAATTAAACTATTGCGGGCCCAGAAGTTTGCAGGGAATAAAAAGGAAGCATATGACACCCAAAAGAACATATACAAACACCATCCTCTGCTAGGAAATAACTTTAGAATAGTAATTGAAACTTGGTGTAAAAATAAAAAATAAAGAGGGGCATTGCTCATGGCATAGAATACAGAATGCATGTAAGCAAATCTGAACAGGAAAACAAGTGTTTCCAATGTAAGTAGAAAAAGGATATTAATCATACTGTTCAATTGGTCAACAAATTGAGGGCAAACATTATATGCTGCACGAAAGAGTGTGATTTAATGAAACTAATAAAATATCTGAGATATGTTGCTTCTTGCATCTGAACACAGTCCAGCACAACCAGCAAGCACAAAGACAAGAAATAGTCACAAGAGCGTCATTAATAAATGCAATTTCAAACTTACACCAGCACACCAAGATGGTGTGAAATTTACTAGAGATCAATTAAAAAAAATACTATACAAATGATAGCAAGGAATAATCCTCTACATGGCCAATGCTCTCACAAATCAACAAAAAGAAATGTAAAGAAATGTGCTCCTATAGAACTCCAATGCACTTCAAAATGACACAATTAGCAAATACTTCAAAAACATCCAGAATCTATAGACAGCATACCTCCCAACGAACAAGAGCAGTATTCCCACCAAATTCTTTCAAAACATGTCCTCGAGTTCTACTAGGAATGAGCAAACCTTCGACCCCAGGAACATGCAATGGCAGTGGAGTTTCAACAATCTTGTTATCTAACAAGGACTCGCTAGAAATCTCAAACAAGGTAGATATACCAACAGATTTATTTAAAAAATTATACCTGTTGACAGCAGATATAATCTGTTAGAAAACTATATGGCAATTCAATAAGCAATTTATTTTCAAAATAGTTTAGGAAAATAAGAACTTAAAAACAAATTCCAGAAATTTCCAAGAATTTCACCAAGAGGAAATGATTGCAACATAATTCTTTACAAAGTGATCCAGTAACACTAAAAAAAGCCCAATCTCAAATTATGACTTATACAAAAAATAAGTAAAACTAGAAATTTGCGTTTTGTACCAACAGTTTAGCAGCAGAATCTTGGCACCAGAATATTTTGTTTTATATTGATTAGTCAAAACAATCATTTCAAATCTAACAAATATAAATTTATCTAATTGTCACACCAAAATGGTTAAGGCTTAAGTCATCCAAATACACTATATACTAGTTATGCAGACTGAGATAACCTGGACGTGTACAAATGAGGCCAAAAACCCAACTCAAAGAAGCATCAGTTTTACATATAGGTCCTAGACACAATAAAATGGTTGCCAGCAACTTAGAATAGCAACAGGCATTGGTACAAATAATATGCTGCAATAAGGCAATAAAGTGCAAAATTGCAAAGAAAAATTACTGTTGACATGATATAATTACTGAAAAAATGATAATTTATTTTACATTTATACATGCCTACTTATGTACAAGTGTATGTACGTAAAATAAAATGGCTCTTGTGTGTAGTAATCTATGAATTTCCAAAATATCCAGTGCTGCTAACCTTGAAGGCCTAAATCCCATACAATAACTAAAAATTGCATTCATGTAAAAATAAGAAAAAGAAAAGGTATTATATAATTGAATGGCCCTCAGATTTCAGAAAGCCTTTATCAAACAGAAAATGATTTCCCATAAGAAAATCAGCAAACTCCACATTGATGTATGCCATGCAAAAGAAAGATGATTTGTCACCTTAACATTAATAAGAGGTTTCAAATCACAGAATATAAGGTAATCAACCAAAATATTATAAAGTAACATAAAATATTCCACTTACACACATTCAGCAGGCCAACTTCCTTCGCTGAGAGATGATAGCAAGCGCACAAGTTCAGCTGTCCTGAAGGGAAATTCACCTTCTAAATTGCTAAGAAAACATCGAATAGGACCATCAACAAAGCTTTCTCTGTCCCAAAATTGAACACAGAGTGACTCCTGCAAGTTTGATGAGAAAGAAAATCTCCGATCAATAAACTATGAGCACTAAATAACAGTTTAAATGCAATCCATAACTGAATTTAAGCAAAACAATTAATAGCTACACAGCCAAACCTCTCCACGATAAATTTTGCAAAGAATATCCAGTATCAAATTTAGGGTACCATCCTCTATCTGCACAATTGAAAGAGCAGTATCAATAAGAAAAGCATTTGCAAGGTTCTTTACAAGCCACCTCAAAAGCAGATGCTTAATTACCCCAAGATTGATCTCGTAAGATGCAATAAATGCAGAAATAGAAGTCCTCAAGACACTTCGATAACCAGCAGCAGGTCCCTGAAATAATAAACATATGTTAAGAAAGAAAAGGAAGTGGTTGTACACATTAATCGCAGATAACATACCAAAAGTTGATAATGAAAGGACAAGGTAAGCAAAACACTAGAACATAGAGAGAGAGTCAAACAAGAACTCTAAACTGAGAAGAACTTACATCAGATTCCTGTAATAAATCACTTTGAAGGATTTCAAGAAACGAATTCAATGATTTTGCTTCAAAGGCTTGACGAACATAGCCAATGTGATCGATCTCCTAATATGTTTGAAAAGGAACCCGTGGTCGAGATTACAATGTTAAACATAATCGTATAACAGAAAAATATAGTAATAAAAAGTATGCAATAATAATAAAACAAAAGCACATACCATTAACACATTCATATCCTCTTTTCCAGGGAGTGATGATATTAGACAAAGAAACACTGCCCAGGCAAGAAGCAGTGGACCTGCTTCTTTCATTTCAAAAGCATCCAAAGTAGATAATAATGCATCATCCATCTCTTGAATGTCACTTAAGGAAAAGACCAAGGCACCCTGTCTGGGAAGTGACAAAAAATTACGTTTGAGTAATTGAGCTAGGCATAGGAAGGAAAGAGAAAAAGAAAGGCTCTACAAAAAGTAGTAATTGATATATAAGCCATTATCACAAAAAGCACACCTTGCCTGCTAGCAGAATCATACAAAGAAAGAAGAAAGGGTAGTCATGAGACAATCCAAGCAAAGGAGAGTGCGAGGTTTATCCAAAAGTTTGTAGGCAACAATCAAACATTGATACTGGGCAACTAGCAATGAGCTAAATACCTGAAAGGCTTTTCATCATGAACCATTTGAAGAAGATTTTCCAGGTCCAGGGTTTCTATAAGGATAAGTAGTAGTTGTATTTTGGCAACAAAAGAAGATTTTAGCGCTTCAGAGGAAATTGCCAGCTTTCCAAAATTATAAGACCCGTATAAAATTCCCTGTGGTATGAAATGTTTCCAACATGGACTATGATTAGAAAGAAAAGTAAAATAAGATAATTTTATATGTTGTAAGTGGGAAGACCAACAACATACCTTATAAAGAGAGCACAACTTCTTCCACTTTTCACCATTACAAGTACAAAATGACTCATAATAAAGAAGGAAAAGAATGTCTAAAACCAAACTGTCTTCAATCAGTGTCTCCTCAGCCCACAAGGTGAAAAGATCAATATTCTATAAAACATTCCAGGAATCTATATCAAATCTAAAGTTGCTTAGTTACAATAGCTGATGGTAAAAAGATAAGCGAGCTACAATTATTTCAAGGTAATGTACTTATAATACAGAAGGATATATAAAAGTCAACATAGATTAAGGAAGCATCAGGTCTTAAGAGAAAATATACCCAAAGAAAACTCTAGTATTTAAATGAAGATCGCACATAGGTGACAGAACCAGAATTCCTGTTCTAAACATATACAGGGAGTCAGAGTATAAGTAAACTTAAAAGTTGTGCTCATGTGAATAAATCAAAATGTTTGTAAGTTAAATCACATTAACCACATCAGGCCATGTCTCTACGAATAAACCGATGGCTGGTTCATTAACTAGTAAATCATATCAACTTTCCTTGCATTGAAAACATTACATGCTCAGTCCATGAGTCATCAGATAGATTTGAAATGGTGGCATCTTGAATTGCTCGAACACCCAATATTTTGTAAGAAAATGAAAAATATGTATTGAACACCAGTTGATGTATGTCATTTGCCTCCCTATTCTATAACATCATAGAGGTTAAGGCCATAGAGTGTAGTAAACACAATATCAGGAATACCATCTCGACAGGATGAGTAGCAGATAGAAGGTCCTGCAGGACAGAAATCAATTTGCTTTCCAGTCCATCAGAAATCAGCTTCAGTGCCTCCGTACTAACAGCATTTGCTTCTTTCAAGCCACCACCAATGTATACTGCATCAAAATTAGCATGATTAGTAGCATGGAAACAAAATAATCAAAAGATTACCACACAACCACAAGACAATGGTTAAAAATTTACAGTGATACTTTGACATGGAAGTGTCCTGGTAATCAGCAGATGATTAAACCATCTCAGCGTTTGAAAATGGGAAAAAAAAGAAAAGAGAATAAAAATACTTTCATATGGAACTTACAAGCATGCATGAAAATCCGGCGCGTACACTTCAACAAGCACTGTCGTTCTATGTAATACTGTAGCAATATCTTCAAAATCACAGGAAAGGATAAATAAAAAAGGGTCAAATAAGTGACTAACAACAGCTGAATGATTCATTAAAATTAAATATTTGATGTGACATCTCACTAAATAATCTGTTTGTCTACAATTCAACTAAACTCAAAAAAGCTTAAATCCTGTACCTGGATTCAATATATAGCAAAATAAGAAAAAAAAATAAACTGATACCACGAGCAAAACACAAAAATCATACAGGAACAAGCAACTAACCACATGAATTGACTCATGAACAATAGAATCGAATGCTACATCGTGCTTCTTCTGATACCTTTCAACAAGAATGTACGATTGCACCTCATCTAAACACTGAACAAAGGACAAGTTAACACAATAATTTGAATGATCAGATACATCTATATTATGTTTATTTTGCATTAAAAAGTAAACAACAACCAACTACTCATTTTGACCAAGTTTTACATTTAAGTTACCCTACAAATTGAATTTTCATAAAGATGCATTTCTAAACAATTGATCATTCAAATTCGCCAAAAACGTTATGATCTACCCGAGCATTTTACCTTAAAATCCAAAATAATGAAGTAATAACCACTAAAAAATTTAATAACAAAACACATTTCATGTTAAAATTCCATTACAAATATTTACCAGTAGCAGAAGGAAAACAGAGAAGAAAAAAAAGCATTTCTAGTCAATTAATCACTGCATTCACATTTAAACTTTGCAGTATTCACAAGAAACAACATTATTTACCATTAAAACCCCGTTGCTAAATACAAAAACCAAAAATATACGTAAAACAAATTAGCGACTACAATATTGATAAACTCACTAAAGTGGAGCTGATTTTCAAAGCTTGATCTTTCAATTCATTCTTTATAGACAACTCATGATCGCCGACTTTCACTATCTGTGAATTCAAAGCCTCTTTCGATTTCTCATTTGGAGGCTTGAAACGCGACACCGTTTCCACTAACCACACGCGATTCTCCTCCAATTTCTTCACCTGATCAAAATATAAAATTCATTCACAATACACATTAACCAACAATTGCAAGCACATACGCACGTATAGAGAGTGAAAGAGAGTGTATGCGCAGTTTTTACTAGTTTCGGGGAGAGGTCATAAGAGGCAGAGGTGGTTTCGAGTTCGTTAAGTAGGTCAGCGAAAGGATCCCACCAGAGAGTGGAATCCACCGATTTCGTTGTCGCCATCGCTGTTGATTTGTGAGCTTGGAGAGAGCTAAAACCCTAAAAGGAGATGAGGAGGGTATAATATTTTGATTTTTCGCGCTTTTTCAAATTGGGAAAGACGGTTGAGTGAGCCACGGGTTCGTTGTTGGACCCACATGGCGGGGCCTGGGAATGTATGGTGAACCCGACGGCTTCTGTTTGGGTAGTCGTGCAAAATAAATGGGCCACGTCGGGGACATTGTTTTACAGGACATTTGATATTGCAGGACCGTATGTTTGAAGCACAACTGCTGTGAGGAGAGAACCCAAGAGATCAACGGTTAATTTCTACTAAAATTAGTATTTATTAAATATATATTTAATTGTTTTATTAAAGTTCACTAAAAGTTATTAATATCAAATATTTAAATAGTATTTTTTTAACTAAATATTTAAAAAATCTAAATTCTAAATATGTCTGGATGTAAAAATTTGAATGATTTAATTATTTTTATATAAAATTTTAAAATTTTGAATATATTTGAATATTTAAAATTGAATGATATGTTTGTTTGTTTGTTTCTGAAATCTAAATATAAGTATTAAGTTATTTATTTCTTAAATAAAAATATTTAAAAATTAATATTTTTTATATTTATATATTTATAATTTTAAATATTAAATATAAATTTAGTTATAATTATTTGTATTATATGAAAGTAAATATATATTTTTAATTTAAAAGATATCTTGATAAATTTAAATTAAAATAAAATAAAATAGTAAAAGAAGATAATAATAATAATAATAATAATAATAATAATAATATATAATGTTATTTTATTATATTATATTTTTTAAGTTATATAATTTTTAACAAAAAATAGACATACATTGAAAAGGATAAAATGAAAGTGCTGGTTTTTAAATCATTTTATTTGTAAATTAATGAATTAAAATTATTTTATTAGATATATTTTACTAGATTTGCATTCTTCTAAGATTAAGATAAAAGGTAAAAAAAAAAAGAAGAAGTATTTCTTAAGAAAAAATATCTTAAAAATTTATTAAATAAAAAATAATTTTAATTACTTAAAATTAAAACAATTAAATATTAAGACAAAAATAAATAAAATAGTAATTGCATAGAAGTTGGGTTATTAAAAATTTAAAACTTAATTATTGAGTCAAAATTCTATGAACACTGTTTTGTGATCTAAGCAAGCTAAACTTTAAATGGAATTACCTTCAAAAAGCTCAAGTCCGGCACAAAATAAAAATTTGTATTGCCCCCAGAGAAAGAAATTTATTTTACTCCAAATATTTGAACAAATCAAAATAATTCAAAGATTTAAGTCCACATTTAAAAACTAGGACAAAGAATCGAGCAGGAAGAAATTAAATTAGTAATTTTCTTGTTAAATTTTATTTGTATACATTGGCATTTGTATAGGCCTTGGTAGTATTTTGCAAATAGTATTTTTAGTTTTTTATTTTTTAAAAAATACTTGAAAATGCATGTGCTATTTCAAATAATTATTTTCAATATTTTAAATATTCCCTCGATTTTTATAAATCTTTTTATTTCAAAATAAGTTTTTTTTTTTTATTTAGAGTTTTAATTTTACGAGAAAATGTCATGAGTTTTTTCTCGTCTCTCGCTATTGTATATGATTGTGAGTTCTCTTTTGATGTGTTAAGTAAAGGCAGGAAGGGATTAGCATAGGCTTAGCGATTAAAGCCTTGAAAAATTTTGGAAAATTCTCGTAAATAATTAGTTTTTAACGTCATAATCCGATCTTAGATATCGATCACGTGATAATCACCGTAAATTTAAAGAACACATTATATTAATTAGAAAACATTTTTAGGACACATAAAGTATTAAAATCTGTTTTCGAAATCTATTTCCAAATATAACAGCATATGAGAATTTTTCAAACATATTCAAAACATTTGTATGTCAATATCGGTACAAACTCATTACTCAAACATCTACTTTGAAATGATTTAATACAAACAAAATATGAGACAATAGAATATATAGGATTCAAAATCATTTATTACAATCTTTTCATTCAGTTCCGTGGACCATACTACTATAATATAAGTCTAGTACCTGAAAAAGACTTGCTAAAATCTCTAATTACTTACTCTATGCCAGCATACGACTATTCTAACCTAAAATGAGGGAGTGAGGGGTAAATATTTGGGAAAATACTCAGTGAGCAGATAAAAATATAGAAATGAACAATGAAATCCAAAAATATTATGTGGCATAAGGAAATACAACTAAAATATCAACACCCATTCATTATATAAATCTTTTGTTAATCTGTAGGATTTCATCCACTCTATTTGAAGCTGTATGGCTAATCTGCAATCCCGTATAGGTATACACACCCATGTAAGTATATGATTAGCATACTATATAATATGGACATGTCGGATTTCACCCATCCTATCATGGATTACATGACCAATACTCATCTATAATTCTATCGGATTCCACTCACTGTATTTGAGCTATATAGTCAATCTTTATCCCTGAGTTTATCGAATTCCACCCATTTTATTTAAGATGTATGGCCAACCTTACCCATATAAAATCAAGAACGGTGGCACACAAGGCCAAAACTATACAAAACGACACACAAGGTCTAAACATCATCAATGGCTTATATGATCAAATCAACATCAATAGTTCGCAAGGCCAAATCAAAATCAATGGCACTCAAGACTAAAAATCAATCTCGAAGGCACACAAGACTAATTGAAAGCAATGACACTCTGGCCCTCATACATAATCCAATCATGCCACAATTCATATACACCATTAAAAGCAATATTCATAATTGGCCTCTAACTTCAAATTTATAACAACAAATATGTCATGCACATCATCACTTAATTCTACCACAAACAAGGGACCATTCTGATTATCACACAACCATAAAGTCATCGCCTCCCAATATTAATCATATATATACACATATCTCATCATTCTAAGTATATAAATTGAGTAAACATCTTCAAGCATTATTCTACTGGAAGAAAAAGGGTAAGAAAGTATCTACTCACTCTATGGTGGGAAAGCGCTCACTCAACGTCCTCCTCGCGTCAGAGATGCTCCAAGTGTGGTCTCTAAGCCTACATACATACATCTATAAAATCCAGAAATCTTTATGCAATCTACGCATGCTATGAAATACATGATGCTCATGATTACAATATACTATCATAACAATCTTCTTTACTTCGAGATCATACTAGTGATTTGCTCTCTCTCTCTCTCACACACACACACACGCACACACACACTCATGTTTTCACTCGATTTTTGGATCACCATTAAGTGCTAAAACACCCTAATTTATCAATCAAATTGATAAATTATGTTATCCCCAAATTCTAATGTTTTTGAAACAGTAACCTAATGACTATTTTCCTCGATTCAAACTCAAAGAAAGCGTAAAATAGAGAAATAAGTTGAGGGACGAACTTACCTAAGCTAAAAGATAGGTTTTGAGTCCCTCATTTCTTGATTCCTCCTTTCGGCTACTGTTTACTTATGGTTCCTCTTTCTCGATTACTCATGAATCATCAAGCAAAACCTTGATTAAAAGAGGTTCCTAAGCTTTTGTGTTGATTCTAAGATCATTACAAGAAAAATAAAAGAATTTGGTGGAGATTTGAGTGAGAACCAGTTCGAATAGAGAGTGGAGAGAAAAGTTGTAAAAACTGGAAGAGAAAAAGAAAAAAAGAAAGAGAAGAGAAAATGGGGGAGATGAGCCTTTGACTTGCTAATATAAATAAAGCTTGAAATGACCAAAATGTCCTCCAAAATTATGTCAAAATATCTGACACTTCTCCAAATATCGATACTTTTTGTCGAAAGGGATTGTTTGAGTCATTCACATTCAAAATATAGATACTTCTCCCCAAAGTATCGATACTTTTCTTCGTAGAGGTTTACCTATGTCCGTAACATCTCAAAGTATCGATACTTGCTTCACTGTTCCTTTCTCAAAGTATTGATACTTTTAACTTCACTATTCATCAAAACTGCAGAGTATTGATACTTTTTTCCTTAAAGTATCGATACTTTGGTTTTACTATTTATCACTGTTCATAGAGTATCGATACTTTTTTTAAAGTATTGGTACTTTCATCTGTGTACTTGAGTATCAATACGTCCCGCAAAAGTGTCGATACTTCCAGTCCTCTAATGTCAAGTACCGATATTTTAGCACCCAAAGTATCGATACTTTCTCCTCTTTTTCTCAAATAGGGCCTGCTACTTCAAATGGTCATAACTTTTGATTCAGATATCTTCACGAAAATCATAATATATCAATGGAAAGCTCTCTCCGAACTCTACAAAAATGATAGAAACTTTTCTCAAATAAAGATGATTTTGAGGTCAAAAATTTAGTTCTTTCTCACTAACTTATTATTCTCCACCACACACCTCCTCAAATTATCTTCAAGTTAGCACACCCTCATCATAACATGTATACAATTGCATAAGGGTTTTATAATAATGCTCATAAACTTAAGGAGAAAGGTTCACATTTAAGTTTTAACTCTTAATTTTAAAAATAATCATATCAAAAAACTTGAATAAATTAAATTAAATATATATATTTTGAACAATAATATTTTTATAAGATGATTCGGGGAGTTTATTGAATCCGTTTTCAAGAGTCTAGTTTTGAATTTACTTTTGAGAATCTGCTTTCAAAAAACTCTACATTTAAAAGTGAAAAGTCTACTTTTGAATAAAATTTTTCACTTTAAATTTATTTTTAAAAGTCTACTTTCGAGAATTCATTTTCGAGAGTCTTCTTTCAAATGAAAGATTTTACGATAAAAAATTAAGAGTTCACTTTTCGAATGAAACTTTTTACTTTAAATATATTTTTAAGAGTTCATTTTTTAATAAAAGACTTTATGTTTGAAAGTGAAGATTTTACTTTCGAATGAAACTCTTTACTTCAAATATACTTTCGAGAGAAATATACTTTCGAGAGTATACTGTCTAATTTACTTTCAAGAATCTACTTTTAAAAAGACTCTATGCTTGAAAATGAAAAATTCATTTTCAAATAAAAACTCTTCACTCTAAATCTATTTTCACTAATTCACTTTCAAGAGTTCATTTTCAATAGTCCAATTGTCACATCCTGACCCGTGAGTCCCACCTGTGACAACGCCACAGACCTCTAGGATGTACCCAATAACACAGAATACAACCTGTAGGCCTGTAAGGCTTTTATAAAATCTGTTTCCAAAACACTCCCAATAAAATTTTTCTTCCAAACTCCCCAAACTTCTTATCATAAACAATTCAAAACACTTCTAAAGCATTCATCATCAAATCCATGATCCAGATTACAACAAGTAACAATAAGAAATAAATGACGCTCCCAGTAGACTCATGCAGTGAGAGGGAGTCAATAATGAATCCATACCTACAGGATCCACTTCCTATGCAATCATCACCATCCACGCTACCACTGCGCTAAACCTGCGAGTGGGGAAAAGGGTGAGCATACTAGCGTATA
>JAVXUL010022795.1:0-11796 GCA_035590515.1 Trichilia minutiflora
AATATTTAATAAATAAACACTTTATTTATTAATAAATGAATACTTAACAAATATGTAATAAATAAATAATTTTATTTATTATTAGATATATTAAAATATATTTATTCAAGTCTCTAGTAATACCATCACATTTTTCGAATCAACAGTTGCTAGCACGTCATTGTCAAAAAACTGTGTTCTTTACTATAAAGAATAAAATTGTCTACTGATCAACTTATCGGAGCAATATCATTTTCGTCAACACAAAATATCATTAACTAACTTAATGACTTTATTTTGCCCATCATCAACTACGAGTTATTGTGTGTGACCCCCTGAGTTCACCGTGAATTAGACATGAGTAAATACGAACACATTCATATCACTTAGGTATAATTTCTTACAACCGAAGTTCTCAATAATCATGAGTGATCTCTAGCAAGATATCATGACCCATAAAACACAGAGAATGAAATTCAAATGAACTCATATAGTCGTACTTATATGTAGTACGGTCCCTCTGCTATCGACTCCTGATCGAGTGCAGGTTATAGTATAATTAAACCCCTAACTTAATCATAGGATCAAAATCTCAATCATAAATAGGATCCACGTATCCAAAAACTCTTTTTTGGAATTCGTGTACTCTGACCAGAGATTTATTCCCCGTAGATGACAGTTTTTTCTAGGATCTCAAGTTCAAATACTTGAGCCAGCAGATTCCACTTGACTATCACCTGTTCTCATACAATAAGAACACATTACCATGAAGCTTCTTTCACCGGGCGTGGCTAGCCCAATGCAATATACATAAATGAATGATGTGTCTCATTGCAGATTGTAGTCGTGATGTCTCAGGTCTAAGGACTAATGGTACACTAGTACGGCTGTGTGATTAATTATTGACTGTGGATATTCACCCATGTGATTGATCATGTTTGGTCACATTCAGTATTATGTTCTCAAATATAGTATCCATATTTATGCTCTTGTGACATGAGGCTTGTTACCCAACTATTAGTATCGAATACTAATCATTGGCAGTAATAAAATATTCCGATCATGTAATGTTATTATCCCTAATGATACCACCTCAATCGGGAACCAATTTTGAATATATTTAAATTAAAAATTTTGTTCTCATATCTATAATTCATTATAGATAGAATCTCAACACGTAATACATATAGGAATATATCTCGTATTAATTAGAAAATAAAATAATTAGCAACTGAACATAATGCAAAATATTGAAAATGTCATTTTATTAATTGTAAATATTTTTACAAATAATTATAAAGAGTATATACAAAGAAATAGTGACCCTGAACTATATGTATCGATACCTTCCTCAACATATCTATACGTTTCATCGCAAACAAACTTCATTTTCGTCACAAACATGTCGATACCCTTGCCAAGGTATTTGGCACTATTATTATTTATCATGCTTTCAAAGTATCGATACCCTTCATCAAAGGTATTGATACCTTTGCCTCTAGTCCTTTTTCTGAGGATTGCTACTTTAAATAGCCATAACTTTTGACTCAGCTATTGTCACGAAACCCATAATATATCAATGGAAAATTCTCCCCGAGCTCTACAAAAATAATAAGAACTTTTTCTTAATTGAAGATAATTTTAGGGTCAAAATCTAATCCTTTCTTATAGACTTATATTCTATACCATAATTTTACTCAAAACACATTCTTCAAGTTTTATACCCTCTCGTGCATAATCTAAATATGATGATATGCATGAGAACTCTTGAGAAATTTACTATTATATCCATAATACTAAGGGATGGGTTTCACAGTATGGTTGTTTTATTATGATGATGTGATGTGATTTGATCACTTGTGAGTCTTGTCGGGTTAGTCATGTATGTCACCACGTGACTAACTCGAGGTGAACATTAGTGGTGGACATGTTTTTCTAGCAAAAACTTGCATAGTTTTATTCCTTGCATATTAAGTTAAATTTTTTTAAAAAAAACTCATCTTTTTATTTTTATCCAAAATCCACTGACGGTCTCGAGATGCCTAGGGCCAAGGTCATCACCGAAAAAGGGAGCCAACCCAATGATTTTGATATACGTTTTGAAGTTTTCAAACTAAGATAAATATTTTAAACCAAATTGTTTTATAATATTTTCTAGCTATGCTTTACTTTTTAATCTGGAGTGAGCGCTATTTATTTATTTAAAGCTCATTGACATTCGGCATGTACCTAGATTGAGGCACTGAATCTTGATCAGGATCATCGTACTCTATACCAGTGTGCATCTGAGGTCAGTGGTATAATATGGGACTAAATATAAATGATTCGTAGAATCTCAAATTGATGTATCAGGAACTATATCTTGCATTAATGTGGTCCGCTCATCTACTTTATCTCATCTTGACTCTTCATGACTTTGTTTCTGATGCGAAATACGATGTGGGCGTTTCCTCTGATATAACAAAACAATGTAAGTAACATATTAAACTTATATTAACATATGATACTAAATTTAATATAAATATTTATGTTAAACTTTTCGCAGCATCACACACGCTAGGGATATTCCAGAAGTGTCAGGCACATCATGTGTCATATTCATATAACGGACATAATATGATTTTAGACGCTTTTCTAAAGTTTCCTCTATAGATAGCAACACTCTAGGTACCTGTATTCGAATATGTAATTAAACCAATTTTTTCAGAAAATCAACATCAAAATATAGGTATATGGTATTTACGCACGTGCTCTAAAAATATACTTATTAATTCCAAAGTTTGAATATTTTTTGTCATGATAGTCATCGTAGCATACGAGCTATATGATCATTTAGTTTTTTTTTAACCAAAAACATGACTTGGTAAAGAGATGACCTCGTAAATCCAAACCTGAAAAAATTAACCGGTATTTTTAATTATGCATATTACAATACTAAATAAAAGCAATCAGATAATAAGAATAATATAGACTAAATTTTTCAAATATGATTATTTTAACTTACCTGAAATGTAATTGGAAATCTTTCCAAATTATACTTAGCCTTTTTACCACTAGAAACGTACATTGTTGTACATTACCCAATGATCGAATTCTATTTGACCAGCTTACATAACCCCAAGGATATCGATTAAATTTATCTAGATCGTAAAGGATTCGTAATATTGATATATTTGATTGGTATTTGTATCCCCTTCCACAATGATAACTATATCAAAAAATATAATTATAGCTTCACTGCATCTACGTCATTTATCATATTCAAGTCAATTTCAGTGTACATATATCCTTTATCATCTGCAATGTAATAGGCTCTCTTCTACCAAAATATATGACTCAGAGCCGATTACTCTTTGATTAAGTGGTAGGAAATTCATCAAATTTTAGTCCCGTAATCAAAGTAAAATCGTTATAAGAAAATCTTGTCAAACTATCTTAAACAACAAACACATCACCTAAGCACAATCATCAATGGTCTTAACCTTGTGTTGGAGCATGTGATATATCAAATTTCCTGAAAAAGTCAAGTTTGAATCTATGTTAAAAAAATGATCTAAGCATGTCTGTCTTAATAATATCTATTGCTCCGTTGTTAATTTTTGTTGTATCAACCTAATATCCTTCAAATATGACAATGATGACACACAAACATTTACATGGTCCTCTTTCCTTTTCTTCAATCTAAACATCTTAACCTATCAATAAAGAAAAATAGTTTTAAAAAAATTAATTATACAGCATTGACAACTAACATTTCATAAATTTAAAAAAGCAAGACTATATTAAAGTAAATTATATAACAATAAATTGAAATAATAATAAGAAACATATCAATAAATTAACTATAATCATTAAATTATTCTTAATCATGAAAAAATTTAATTACATACACTAATTTAATATTAATTAATTCTTATTTAAATATGATAGATTAACTTAATTTTAATATTTTGAGAATAAATAATTTTTATATCACACAATATAAATTTTAGTTTATTAACATATAATTTCGCTAAATAAGAATCATTTTTATATTATTTATTAATTAAATATTATTATTTCATTTTCATAATTAATTCATTTACAATATGATTGTTAACTAGTTAATTAAAATAAACATTGTAGTGTTAATTAAATATTTTTAATTCAATTTGTTTATTAATTAATTAAATATTTATTTCATTGCTTAATTAATTCATTTAATGTTAATTAAATATTTATTAATTCATTACCTAATCATATATTTACATTAATTAATTACTAAAATTTTTATTAATAATGTTAATAACATAATGTTAAAAATTATTTATTAATTAATCAAATATTTTAATTTCATTTATTAATTAATTATTATAAATTTTGTTCTGTTAATATTTTCTAAACTATTGTCTATATATTAATTATTTAAATATCTTAAAATTTATTAATTAAATAATTATATATTACTATTGTATTACTATTATAAATAAATACTATTGTTTTATTATTATTATTATTATTATTTATAATAGTAATATAATAATAACATGTAATTATTTAATTAATCAATTTGATATTTAAATACTAATATTATTTATTTATAATAATTATTATTATTTATTGTTTAAAATACTAAGAAGCGTTCTTGGAACGCTTTGGAATTGGAAGTGTTTCAAGAACCATTCCAAATACCTTTTTCTTGTGTTTCCTTAAGCAAAATTTCTTCCTAACTTTAATATACAATATCTATATATTTTATATTCATTTTTATTTTTCATTTATTAAATCAAATAAAGATTTGGCAATCTATATCCATTCTTAATCAATATTTGTTAACAAAATAAATAATGTAAAAAGTAAAATGAAAACCTAACGTTGTATGAATGTTAACCGGAAAACTTTAATGTCGATAATCAATTGGAGTTTTCAGATCAGTGAAGAACAAAAGACAAAATAGAATGAGAGGAAAAGTAAAAAAAGGTTGGGAAAGGAGATGTAAATTGAATAAAGGGTAATCTGATCAATATAAATATTATATAGGGTTATTATTGTCTTAAAATAATACTTGAGGTTATTTTTTAATAAAATTCTTTAAGTGGGTTTTTTTGAATTCCAAGAACGGGTGCTCGTCATTTTTTCATTAAATCCCATTTTAATTTAAGATTTAACCAAAATTGACTACTTATTGTAATTAAAATTCAAAAATTATCACATAAAAAAATTTTAATAAAAAATTACCCATTTAATTATTTATAGACAAAAATATCCTTATTACTATATAAACAAAAAATACTATTTACACATAGATAGTATCTTTCACTTGTGACACTGTTCACATATAAATAATAATAACAATAATAATAATATTTATTTAACAAATAATAATAACAATAATAATAATATTTATAAAATATTTAATTAAATATTATTATTTTTTATAATAATTAATTAATAAAAATTATTATTGTTGATGCAAGAAAATGTCACGGTAATTTTCTTACACTAGTAGATTTTTTCTTCTTCTTGTCCTTGAACTTGCGGCTGCAAAACACACAGAAAGTGTCCCAAGCTGCGTTGGTGCGACGGTCGATCGGTTTTGGGTGTGTTTGTGATTGAACTTGGGAGAGACCCAAGCTACTTACGTACCTCCCTTTCCTCTCTCTTTTCTCCTTTTCTCCCTTCTGGTTCTTCTTCTTCTGACTCTTCAGTGCTTCTCTCTCTTCTTCTTCTGTGGTGGGGGGATCAAGTCACACGTAATTCTTTTGTTGGGAAGGGGATGGTGATAATATAGAGGAAATGGTGAGCTGGCAGGCTAGAGTGGCCAGGTGACGGTCCCAAAGACACATGTTGCTGCATGACTGACGTGCGCAGGGTAACCTGTTGCAAAATCAGAAGGCGTAAGGAATTGTGACACTGTTCCTTGCCACATCATCCCCGAGCCCCCGAGTGTATGTACCTTCGAGTGGCGCTTCCACCTGCCCCAAGAGTGAAATCCCCTGGCTCTCGGGAGATCTCCATGCGACAGGTTGTAGCCTCGTTGTCGCCATAAGGTGGAGGGGTGAGGACTAGTATACCCCGAGTGTCCGCATATCTGTACTGTTGCACAGCAGGTCATTGATCCGACCTCCCGACTCCAAGGGTGTATGCTATTGAAGGCTCTGACCCGAATGCAAGTAACTTCGAGGAAGAGTTCCCGCCTGATGGCCTCGGGCGGAGTGCCCGAGGTGTTTCGGCTATACTCCTGCTGACATGACTAGCTTCTCGGGACGACACCATATAAAGGAGCATGCTGGACACATGCGCTTGTTGGGCCTTGGATAAGGACGTGGAGATGGGCTTGGGCCACTGGACTGGGCCTCGGTAAAATCCCCCAACAGTAAGTCCCCCAGTTTTTAATTAAATAATTAATTTAATTGAAAACTGTAAAGTCTTTGCTCGGCTGGCTTGACTGACGCTACGTCTCTATTATCTTCTTGGGAACGCAATCGTCCCACATGTGTCCCCTTTCCATTGCTGAGCCAATCCGGGAATGCATGGTATCCGGGCCATCATAATTACATATCGGGATGGGTCCTATCTTATTTGAATTTCAAAGAGAGCTGACTCTTAGCGTTCCATCTTCAGGTGACATGGCATTTTTTGGCTCGTCGGATCAAAACCAACGGTTGAAGTGTCCTGAACTTTGCTTATAAATACCTCCCCTCCTTCAGGCAAATTCGTGAAAGCTACTGTCAAATACTCTTCTCAATCTTTTCAAGATGTTCATTATGCTTCTTTCATTCTGATGTTCTTCCTATCTTCAATCGGCTGATGAATCTCTTGTTTCTAGTTGAAGAATCCCAGTATCTCTGGAGTTTTATCCTAATTTCCCCATGGCGATCCTTGTTGGAAGGATGGTCAGTTTCACAGGCACTTATGCCCAACATGTACACATGACATGTGGGATTCGGGGAGTAGTGATCAGTCAGGGAATGCCTGGGTTTTCCTCTTCTTTTTCTCCATTTTCTTGGTGTCCCTCTCTGAACATAATAATTTCTCTGAATGCAGCTGCTGTTGTTGGTCCATCCCTAAGCTCACCCACTGGTTTCGCCGGATTCCCCCACATTTTGCAATTACAATCCCTGGTTTCACTGTTATTTTTCTCTGGCTACGGGTACGATCCTGGAGATGGAAATGATGCAGCAGAGGCTCGATGGGACGAGCAAAATGACACAAGGGAACTGATACGGGGAGCGCCTTTCACCTTAGCGCAGCTGAAGAAGACAGAGGCGGATCCGGTCCTTCAAAATCCCTCAAGCGTAGATAAGACCCAATACGGGTCGAATATTCTGTAATAGCATAGACCGAACACTTTGTAATGGCATGAGTTGGATATTTTGTAATAACAAGTTCTGATTAATAAAACTCCCACTTCTATACATATATGTGCATTCTATTTGGCTTTACTTGCTGTGGTATTCCTTGTAATGCGTCTCTGAGTACAACACTTAAAAAGAGTCTTTTGTAGTGAAAGAGTACCTGGCTTTTCAAAGATAGCCGAATAACTTTCTGGCTAGGTGAAGCTATTTGAGCAAAATTTTTCGAATGGGAATACCTCCGAGTGAGAAGATGTTGAGTGAAAAATTATCTGAGTGAAAACCATCCGAATAGAAATACGTCCAAGTGAGAATCCATGCTCGGGGGAGATATCCAAATACAGGACTCCAAATAAAGGTCCGTCCCTTGTCGATTCGGAAAAACCATCCGAAGAAGAATCCAATAAGATATGCCCAAATAAAGGACACGTCCATTCGGCGAAACCATCCGAATAAGAGAACCATAAAGATATGCCCAAGTAACGGGTGCGTCCATTTGGGAAAAACATCCGAATAAGAGAACCAATAAAGATATGCCCAAATAAAGGGCGCGTCCATTCGGAGAAAACATCTGAATAAGAGAACCAATAAAGATACGCCCAAATAAAGGGCGCGTCCATTTGGGGAAAAACATCTGAATAAGAGAACCAATAAAGATACGCCCAAATAAAGGGCGCGTCCATTCGGGGAAAACATCCGAATAAGAGAACCAATAAAGATACGACCAAATAAAGGGTGCGTCCATTCGGGGAAGACATCCGAATAAGAGAACCAATAAAGATACGCCCAAATAAAGGGTGCGTCCATTCAGGGAAGACATCCGAATAAGAAAACCAATAAAGATACGCCCAAATAAAGGGCGCGTTCATTCGGGTAAAACATCCGAATAAGAAAACCAATAAAGATACACCCAAATAAAGGGCGCGTCCATTCGAGAAAGACACATATGCATATAGCTTGAATTTTATTCGGATGCTGTCACCGAATGAATGACTTAGAGAATTCATGGCTGAGAAATATGTATACACAATATATTCAAGTTATTGGTCCCAGGTTAATATGCAGCCAGGTGAATTAAAGCTTGGCTCGATGAAGCCATATAAACATATCACCCACGTTTATTATTAAAGCAGAAAAGAACATTTACAGGGAAAAAAATACTTAGAGGCCAGTCTGTTAGATAACCTGACCATAAAAAGGCCTCACAACATAATGGGTACAAATCGTTGGTGGCTAGTCTCTCCCAGGTACCCCGGTACCTGCAAAAGAGAGATTGAAACAAGTAGCTGGCCCCGGATAAAATGGTCTGCGTGGCCCCGGACAATATGGTCCGTTGGTCTGGGAATAAAATAGTTCCACAGTGAGCATCCTTGGCTTGGAGACAAAATGGTCTCGCTGGCCCAAGGTCTTCTCAGGATATGACCTCGCACAAAATGGTCTGTGAGTCCTCGAAACAAAATGGTTCCGTCTTCTCAGGATTGGGCCCCGCACAAAATAGTCTGTGGGCCCTGGGAACAAAATGTTTCCTCAATAAATATCCTTAGCTCGGAGACAAAATGGTCTCGTTGGCCTAAGGTCTTCTCAGGAGATGACCCCACACAAAATGGTCCGTGGATCCTTGAAATAAAATGCTTCTGTCTTCTCAGGATTGGGCCCCGCACAAAATGGTCCATGGGCCTTGGGAACAAAATGGTTCCTCAATAAATATCCTTAGCTCGGAGACAAAATGGTCTCGTTGGCCTAAGGTCTTCTCAGGAGATGACCTCACACAAAATGGTCCGTAGATCCTTGGAACAAAATGGTTCCGTCTTCTCAGGATTAGACCCCGCACAATATGGTCCGTGGGCCCTGGGAACAAAATGTTTCCTCAATAAATATCCTTGGCTAGGAGACAAAATGGTCTCGTTGGCCTAAGGTCTTCGCATGTAAGAGATTGAGCTAGCTTCAACTATCGGAGTCAGACACTGTTGAGTACTTGAGAGGGGCTCGACGTGTATTCACTGCGAAATAGGTAGGCTCGACGTGTATTCTCTGCGGAGCAGGAAGGCTCGACGCTGGTCCTCGACGGAGCGGGGAGGCTCGACGCTTATCGCAGGATCGGGGGATCAGTCACCAAAAGGGTTGGGTCATGGACAGTAAATCTCTGGTCTGTCTGCGTTCATGGCTTTGTTGTTAGAGTGTCGCTCGGGGTTTTTGATTTGTGAACCCTTGGTCTAGGTACTCGAACGATTTTTGTGGAATATCGCTCGGGGTTGGTTTTAGTACCTGAACGACTTTATATGGCCCTTCCCCCTCAGTTCTCAATACCCTTCACTTGGGACTGTGGTGTTAGGAGTCACCTTGTGGAGGACAAGAGCCCTTCTCTGGTGGGTTCGATGTTTTACTACTGGCCAGTAGTATCGGGCTACCCTCTGTTGGCATGCGGATACCTGAGTCCCAGCCTCGTCTCTCCTTTCATCTAACATATCCAACCCTAATCTTCGGCTAGCCTCATCCCCCTTCAATGTAATTCTGTATCAGGAAGGTCGGGGCATCGATTTGTCCCCCTGATCACCTTGCTAGCAGCTCAAACTCTGTTTTGCCAGGGCGGCAGTCTTTTCTGCGGTTAAATTGGAGAGTGGCTCTGCCTCACAGGGACTGTGGGCCAAGAATATCCTCGCTGAATAGCATTATACAGTGGCAAATGAGCCTCTACATGACTCCCGCAGGTTTCATAGTGGATTTTCTCAGTTACCTTGCCTGCCTTATCTGTTTTTAAACATTTCAAGCATGGCAGGATAAATCCTCGTTAGTACAATATAATGTCAAAGATAGCGTACCTGGCCTCTTGGTTTTTTGTCGTTTCGGCCCTGTCACGGTCATTTGAGGACTTCCCACGTCGGACACGCACTTCTTGTTCCCGCATTCGGGTTGGGTCATGGGTCCTATACAGGACAGCAACGAAGTCTCCTTCAAACTTCTTCTCCGCTCGATCTCTTCGGAGTTGCCCCCGCCTCTTTGTAGTCTAGGGGTCGGGGCTGCTATCCTTGTCCGGGTTCTTAGGGCCCTTCACCTTCACGAGCTATAAACTCGGTCAGGTAATTGTTCCTGACCAGTAATTCGATCTGATCTTGCAGCTCATGGCACTGTTCTGTCGGATGCCCACGTCTTGGCGGAACTCGCAAAACCTGTCTCCGGCCTCTCCGGGGAGCCTGCGTTTGGTCGAACGGGGGTCCAATAGCACAGTCCCCTGTCTCCTTATCTCTTCCAGGATCAAGGAGAGGGGAGCGTTCAAGGGAGTAAACTCCTCCATCGTTCCCTCCTGTTTCGCTCGCCTCGATCTGTCTACCTGAGCGACCCGCTATGGGTTGTCTCCCCGAGTGGATCCTCTCTCCCTAGGGTGCTGTTCTCTCCTCCAGTTGCCTCGATGATACTCGAGAACTCGGTATCTCTCCCGATTAGCTTCAAGAAACCTCCTCCTATCATTTCTCCACCTTTTGTTATTGGGTCTCTTGAAGCGGTTATTGTCTCTATGAGGAGCCGTTGTGGGCTTCTGCTCTTTCATCTTGAGCATTACCAAGTTCTCGACCTCTATTTCATCGAGTATCTTCCTCCTGGCTGTCTTGTAAGTGTTTACTAAGGACTTATAAACAGCATACCAGGCCTTATCTATCTTTAGCCTCTGTCTCAGTCCCTCTAGGGCCAACGGGTGATGGTAAGCCCCCAGTTCGAGTACTTCTTCATGGTATCTCTCGACGAAACTCCTGAGGCTCTTATCGTTCCCCTGTTTAAGTAATAACAATGAGCTCGGGGTTTTGGTGTCGAAGGTTGCACCCCTAAACTCGACAGTGAATACCTCGTACAGCTGCTCGAATCTCTGGACACTCCCGGGGGTTAGGCCCAGGAACCATTTTTTGGTTTGTCCTTCCAGGGTCAAGGAAAATAGACGACACATCTGTTCTTCACTCAGTCCCTAGACGAACATCATTTTATAAAAGAGATCCATGTGCAGCAATGGATCCGTCTTCCCAGAAAACAGAGTAATCTGGGGGATCTTGAGACTTCTGGGCAAGGCCTGACCCAGCAGCTTAGGTGCGAAAGGCGACCTTGCATGGGGCCGACCACTAAAATTGGCCCACGCAGTCCGACTTGGGGACCCGCTCTCTCTTTACTCATCCCTTTCACCGTCTTTTTGATCAGGGACTCTATATCCCTGTCCTTGGTGTCAATCTTCCACTCTCCTTCTTGATGCAGGTTCTCTGGCCTTACCGCTTCACGTTCCCACCTCCGTCTCCACTCTACGGGTGTACTTGTGTCATTCAAAGGCGGGTTAGTATCGTCAGGTATTTCCTGGACTGCATCTGGACTCCGGGATACTCTCGTAGACCCGGGGTGACACCTCTCCTAAACAACAGGGGGTATGCATATGTCCCTTACCCCCACCCCCTTCAAACGGGGGTCCTCTGCAACCTTGCCCTTCCCTTTCTCTGCGGCTGTATACCTC
>JAVXUL010022846.1:0-11794 GCA_035590515.1 Trichilia minutiflora
AGAACAGCTTTGATAGTGTTTAAGGTGTCTGCAAGCTTTTCTACATCATTTTTTACACCAAATGCTAATGAAACTTGCTCATAAGCAAGGAATGTTATTTTGCTCAAGACTCTCTCAGCAATAGCAGAGATAAATAATTCTGCCATAATTTTCTTGGGACAAAGAGAAATCAGATTGTTGATGATGGTTAATGGATAATATGGAAGAATTGAGCGTTCTTGAAGACTTGTTAATGCCGGGGAAGACTTAAGTTTGGTCTTGACTTGAAAATGTGAGATTGGCCTTGAACTCATATCACGCGCATTTGTAGTCCGCTTCCTTCTCATTAGCCACCACCGACAGTCTACTGTTGTTAAAATTTTAAATTATTATTCGGTATATCCAATGATATTATTTATTATATCAATCGTTGTTAACAAATACGAAATTAAAGTTTTGAAATTAAAAATTCAACTTCATATTTTTTACTAACATTTAATCAAACGGTGCTATTAAACGTAAATAAAAAATATATAGATATAAATAAAAATTCTAACATATGATATGATAACGGCTGATTGTGGGCAGTGGTCGATGATTGAAAGGCAGGGGTTGCATGCATTTTGGATTTATTCAACAGCGAGAAAAAACCATTAAATTTTAAAATAGCAGAAATTAAATATTTAATATCTACCTAAATAATAAAAATGATATTCCATTACTGAACTTGGGTACCCCTCGGGGCTTTTTTCTACGGCCGGCAACCTTGAATCATGTTTGGCAGGAAATCTTGAGTTTATGCCAAATCTTATTTAATAACTACTTTTTGAAAACGCCTATGTTTCTATCACCTTGCTTTTATATTTTTTGCGAACATGTTTCCATTCTTAGTACTGAAACAAAAATTTGAGGAAAACACACACACTTTTGATGCTGTTGACGTCATTTTGAGTTTTGATTGGATTGAAGATATTTTCTGGGCGGGATCTTGCTAAGTTTAATAGGCCCAAATTGAATTGGTCTTATGATTTATGATTTGAGTATAACCACCCACCATCAATTCTTTGGGTCTTACCCAAAAAAAAAATCAAGACACTGTATTTGAGTTTAAATTTGATAGCCACATTTATAATACAATTATACTCTTCATCCCAAATTTTTTATAACACAAAATATTCCAAATGACATAGTAAGTGAGTTATTATATATTTATTAAATGAAAATTTTTTATAATTTTTAAAATTATTTATTATATTCTTTCATTATTTAATTAATACATAGTATTTCGTGTAGGATACATTTTTCCATGAGAATTTCGGAACCTTTTTACTTAAATAATGAAAGAAATTGTTAAATCTTGGAGTATCCTTTAATTCTAATATAGTGAATGGTACAGTTTTTTTATTTTTATTTTTTCTTTTTTAGACATGCATAAGTTGGCTTCTCATTTTTTCTCTTGAACAGTTCGAAATTTGGTTTCAGCATTTGAGATAATTATTTTGTTTCACTTGTAATTCGCTCGAAGATTGTAAATTGTTTTTATTTTTTCACATGGAGAAGTTCACTTTTCTTGCATGTTCAAAAATATAATTGAGCTTTGTTATTTTTTTTAAAAAATTTAAAAAATTTCGAAATGAGAATTCTGATCTTCATTAACCAAAAAAGAGAAATATATACTAAATAAAGCAACACAAAATAATATAATCAACTTCCATTAAATAAGGTGTCAACACCTTTTTAATTGATAAGTGATTTTATCACTCATCCATTTCTATGATTTTTGCTTAGTTTCGAGTAATTTCGTTGGCATTTTTTATATTTTTCTTGTTAGTTGTGTGCAAGTTCCATGTGTTTTAATTTGCCAAGAAATGGATTGGCTTAGGGTAATTCAAGGAGCTTTGAATAGAAGTCGTGCGGAGCAGTCAAGTCTATGAAAAGCGAAGAAAAAATTGGTCTTTACTGCAACAAGAAGAAATTTCCCTCGCTACAACGAGATGTGCAGAAGTGCCCGTTGTAGTCCAGTTTTGTTTCTCACTGCAACGAGTTTTCCAAAGAGTCTCGCTGCAGCGGGAATACTTTTTGTCCGTTGCAGCACCATAACACGGAGACACTTTTCCTGGTGTCCTAAATCCTTTCTATAAAAGGACTTTTCTTAGGATTCGTGAGAGAGAGGCAGAACTTGATAGCCATAGAGGATTCTAGAAGATTCCAAACACATTTTTCAAGGATCAAATAATTGAAGATTAAGGAAAAAAGATAGAGGACAACTTTTGTTCATCTCCTTAAGTTTTATCTTTCCTTTTTGTTCTTAGTTTTTTATTTCAATGGTTAAGGAACATGTTTTGGAATTTGTGTTGTAGTGAAATATTCATTATGGTTGGCTAATTCACCTTGTGCTTAAAGGTGTAATGAACCCGTAGTATTTTATGTTCTAAACTCATTTTTTATTAAAGTAATACATTTATATATCTATGCTCCTGTTTTTAATGTGTTGTTTAACTGGCCATTAAACTATTCTAATGAATGCATGAACTATGCTTGGAAGAGTGAGTTTATTGTATTAGATTAAGGAAGCATAACCTAGTTATTAATTTGTTGGAAAACAATTAGTCACTAGGTAACATATTTAGGGTTATGCTTAATGCCTACTACATTTACTCGAGTTGAATAGGAATATTAACTTGGGTGATGGAGTATAGAATTTTATGGAGATTCGAAAGATGAAATAAAATTGACTAAAACCCTAGTTAATAGATATTTGGAGTTCAATGATAGAAGATGAGTGTGAACATAAAACCTTGGGTGTAGTTACATACCTTGAACATGTCTTACTTAGAATTCTTAAAGTACTTAGTCAATAGTTTCACTTTCTAGTTTTTAATTGATTTAGGTTAGTAATTATTCTAATTTGCCTAAATGGAATTAAATCATTCAAATCGCAGTAATCAACTTAAAACATTCGCATTTCTTGAGAGATCGATAACTCAACATTTCTTGTTCTACATTACAAACTTGACACCGTGCACTTGTAGTTAATATTTGTGTTTTTAAAAAATACGCAATATTAGTACCCCTCGAGTTGGAGTATGGAGATCTTGAATGCCTAACTTGCGAAGAAGAAAACTGAACTGATCATTTTCCAATGCTTTGGTAAAAATATCGACAAGTTGTAGTGAAGTGAGTACATATGTTGGACGAATGTTGCTGTTCAATATCTCATTAAGAATGACATGACAATCCACTTCAAAGTGTTTAGTGCATTCATGATAGACAGGATTAGCAGCTATATGCAAAGCTGCCTAATTGTCACAAAACAAACTCATAAAGCTAAAATGTGTTACACCAAGAGAGTTTAATAACCCTTTCAGTCACTTAAGTTCACAAGCTATGATGGTCACGAGGGGTGTTCAAAAGATCCGGTTATTTCGAGTACCTATCCGGATCTAAAAATTCGATACCCAAAAAATCAAATCCTGATTTAATTAGGATCGGATCCGATCTTAAAATCCAAATTTGATTCTTAATCGGACCAGATTCGATCCTAAGTTATTGGGTACTGAATTATATTCAGTACCCGATTTCTTTTTATTCATAGATAAAGTTATTTTTGATTTGTAACCCAATTTCTCCTTCACCTAAATCATTTTCTTACTTCAGCGGTTGCAATTATCGTCGTTGGCTACCATTCTTCCCTTGCCGACGAGTTCTCACTGCCTCTGCTTTTGTCTTTCTCAAACACCATACTTTCCTTGTCGACAACGACGAGTGCTCACTGCCTCTGCTACTGTCATTCTACAAACACCATATTTCCTCATTTTGTTAGTTGGTTTCTATTAATTTTCTTTCATTTTTCTATTCTAGTTAATTTTTTTTTAGAGGCTGAGTTGATGGAGAGATTAGCTAGGATGTATGATGTGAAAGATACCGATGCTATATTTGTATTCAAGTTCTGTAACTGATTCGAAGGAGAAAACCAAATGGGTATGGTCTAATCAACGACTAAGTGGAGAGTGCAGTATTTTGACAGTTTTTTCAAAATGTTAGAATTTGAAATTGTGTGCATGTTAACAGCAAAGTCTTTTGTAGAACTGTAGAAGATTCAAAACTCACCGATACCTTTTCTTCTGAGAGCATCTCCAATGTGTAAATGGATTGCTTTCATAAAAAATGCATTATGTTATTAATATAAAGAGACTTGCATCTTATATGGCATTGATAAACATTATCTCCAAAAATTACTCTCTAATGTAGATATGGATTGTTATTTATTATTTTATAAAATTATTAAATTAGTTTTTTTCCCTCCTTTAACCACCAATGAAATAAATGAATTACTGAGTCAGCAATCCATGATTGTCAACAAAACCCTCTAAAAATAGAGGATGGAGTTGAGGATGTGAATTATTTTTTTTGCCATGTCAGCTTGATAGTGAATGAAATTAAATACATTGGAGAGTCCAATTACATTTACAATATGTATTTTATATATGTGGCATCTTTAGAAAGACAATTCATAGATACATTGGAGATGCTCTGAGAACCGTAATCAGAGGTTGGTAACGTTCTATATGTCTTCATTTATCTTGATTTACTGTTCAAGTCTTGTACCTGGTAATTGATATGATATTTTGATTCATTTGCTTGTTGATTATCGTTAGTAGTTACAAATGTTCTGTCATGCAAATGACTTGTGATATTATTTTAATTTGGGCCTTGAATTTAAATCAACTTTGTGCTTAAATGTTGAGATATTTGACTTTGCTTTATGGCTGATATGCACGCACACCATCAATTTAACAAGTTTAGTAGTTTTGATTGTTACATCCATTAAGAAGGAAATGAGCCAATTTTTGGTAAATAAGAAATTAGTTTCCCTCTTTCTGATCTCATACTTCGATTAGGATATTGATTAAATGGAGCTATGGTATCATATTTTCTTTGTGTTTATTCAGTCTGCATATTTTTCTCATTAGAAATGCAATAATGATAATGTTGTTATATCTCCTTAGTATTATGCATCTTTTGTGTTTGATTAGATCTTTGATTTCAAACTAGGCAAATTTCTCTTACTTATACTCTATGGATCCAAAGCAACACATCATGCTAATTACACAACCAATCTACACATATATCCATAACAAATAATGATAAAATTCGAACTTTTTATCTTCGATACGATGAAGAATAATGTTAGAGATAATTCTTTTTTCTTTTTGTACAAACTAATATGATATGATAGTGTTAACTTTTTTAGATTCCTCGTTATTTATTAACAACAATTGTATTAATTTTGTATTTTTGTTAATTAATAATAACATATTATATCAATTTATGCATAATAATTTATACAAAATATAAAAAATTATATCTTTAATATTACTTTAACATGATTATTCATATTTTTTAAATCATTATGGTAGTTTTAAAATTTTTGGATTAAAATGTAAGATTTTTTAAAAATTTTTAGAAAAAAAGGGACTAAATTGTAAGAATAATAAAACTTTTATTTTTAATTGTAATTTTTATTTAGAAAAAACCGGTACCCAGTTTAAACTGGATACTGAAAAACCGGTCTCCTATTTAAACCGGACTGGATCTGGACCAAAAAGTTATAGATCCGGTTTTAATCGGACCGGGTATCGGTTCAGTAAAAAAAAAAGGGATCCCAATCCGGTTTCAGCCCTACATGGCGGTGTCGAAATTCTGCTATCAAATAAAAATAAAATGTGAGTTAAAGAAATATAGCATTACAATGGAGTAAATTGTGTTCAATGCAGCTGAATTGATTTAGACACTAACTTTTTTGAACCTAATAGATTTCTAATAAAAGATTCATGAAGAAAAGAGAAAAAAAGTAACCAATGTAAACACTCTTCATATTCCAAAGGCACGTGTAGAAAAACGGAACTTTTCAATTTCTAGTTACAGCAAATGTGTATGGCAATATCAAAATACGAAGTCATATAGGTTTACTGACTCAGTTCGATTTGCTTGTTACTAGGCTATTATTTTTATTCACAAATGGGAACAAAGTCATAGCATGTGTATTCTTTCCCATGGGCCTAGTTCCAATATAGGTTTACCAATGCAGTCCGATTTTTTCGTTACTAGTCTATTACTTTTCTTCACAGGTATGAACTTTGTAGTTTTGCGGTAAACGCGAACTTTCTTCAGCACCAATTTTTTTTCGACGAAATTCAATTGTGAGTTTCTCTCTTCGGTCTTCTGCCTTCCTTTAGAAAATTTATTTTTTTCTTCTATAATGAATGTTAAATCGGTAGTTTACTAATGATTTTATTAGATTTCTGATTATGAAGTATTGAAATAGGATAATTTTAAAAAAAAAACTTATACATAAAAAAAAACAAGTGGGTTTTATCTGAATTGTCCTCTGGACGTGACGGCAGACTAATTTGGTTGGTGCTTATCCCCGACTCGATAGATTAGGGTTTCCTACGTATACATAAAAAAATAAAAGAGAGAATAGTAAGTTTTTTTTTTTTAAATTATCCTATTTCATAATTTCAACACTTCATAATCAGAAATCCAATAAAATCAACTAATGATTTTAACATTCATTATAGAAAAAAAATTTCTAAAGGGAAGGCAGGAGATTGAATAGAGAAACTCACAATCGAATTTCGCCGGAAAAAGTTGGTATTGAAGAAAATTCGCGTTTACAGTTAAACTACGAAGTTCACACCTGTTAAGAAAAGTAATGGATTGGTAACTAGAAAGTCGGGTTGCGTTGGTAAACCTATATTGGACCTGGGCTCATGGAAACGAATACATATGACTTCGTTCCCATTTACGAAGAAAAATAATAGCCTGGTAATAAGTAAATCGGTCTGGATCAGTAAACTTATATAACTTTGTATTTTTATATTACCATACACATTTATTGTAACTAGAAATTGGAGGGTTTTGTTTTCCTGCGCGTGCCTTTGGAATATGAAGGGTGTTTACATTGGTTTCGTTCTTTTCTCTTTTCTTCATGAATCTTTTATTAGAAATCTGTTAGGTTCAAAACAAGTTACTTAAGCCAGGTGTCTAAATCAATATTTCATCATGCCTTTGGAATATTCTTTTTTTTCAGACTAGATTTACTGTGCCGGGTAAAGTTTTCGGGAATTATTTTGTGGTTGTGAAACTTAGGATTTTTCATTAGGAACTCATGTATGTCCGAGTTGGGTGGATTTCTGATGGGTTTGTATAGTTTGGTGCCTCAAAACCTAGAAGCTAATCGTTTTTTGTAGAATCCTATGAGGTAGTGCAAATTTGTACTGGTCGGTTTGGTTTGGGGATTTGTTTGTTAGATGGAAAATGTTGATTCATTGTCAGTCACAATTTCATTTTCATATGCTTGTAAAACTATTATTTAGTTTTTGTCTTTAATCTACATACTTGTTATGTGTATAATGAATACAAATTACGACGACTGGATGCTAAATGTTGATGCTGTACTCACAAGTACTCAGTAACTTCTCTTAAGATTTTGGTTTTTTATTACTTGTTTCTTCTTGAGGTTCATTGGTTAGAATACTACTTCTATGTTTGTCCAGTAGTGGTGTATGAAGCCTATCTTTACTTAAAATTTGAAATGCTTTTTCCCTTTTGTGTTCTTCAGCATCATTCTTTTTGAGATCTTGAATTCTTGAAGGACTTGTGGCAATGTGGCAAGACACTTCCGCTACCTTGGCTGTGCAAGGTTCACAGCCAAACCAAGCATTGGAAATCAAAAGCTCTGGTCCGGTGTCAAAGCCAAAGAAGAAAATCTGTTGTGCCTGCCCCGAGACTAAGAAGCTACGAGATGAATGCATTGTGGAGCATGGTGAAGAGGCATGTGCAAAATGGATTGAAGCTCATCGTAAGTGCCTCCGCACCGAGGGCTTTAATGTTTGAGAGAGTTATAGCTGAGTTAACAATTTCAACCCAATCAGGCCTATAGACATTAAATTCCGAAATTACAGATTACAGGCAATTTTAAACTTAACAGGAATAAATAAAGGAAGATAAACTTTTCTTTACTTTTGATCACTACATCTGTATTTTTTCACATATGATTTTGTCACCTTCAAAAGTTAAAGCGACAGGGGTAAATTACATTATTTGTATTCCTTTGCTTTTATGTTTCATCTGAACTGATAGGCAGTGAGATGGTTGTCTTGAACATTAGATGCATACATCATTCATATTTATCATCCAGCAAAAATTGAAATGGGTTAAAGAGCTCAAATCATAAGATCAACTCTTTTCTTAATCTGAATTATATTATATTGTCTATTTTATTTGTCTCAATTGTATCAAGAATTTCAACAAGGTAATGAAGAATGTAATGTGTACAAGATTGTTGCTCGAAGTATTTCAAGAGAGTGAAGCTTCTGGTTGTAACAACTTGATCGTAGCAGCAGATATACATCACAAATTCACCTTATTTGATTTTCTTTTTATTCCTCTCTGTCCCAAATTTTGTTCTTTGTCGTTCTCTATAATGGTAGCATGCTAAATTACTGGGTTTGGGCCGGCTTAGCCTCAACTATACAAAAAGGGATCAGACCAATATATTGAAAGAACTTTTTTTTGGATGAAGTTTGTATTATATTCCCTAGCAAGCCGTAATTTAGAGGCATAATTGTAGCTTTTGTTATAAAACTGTAAATGAACCAGGGACAAGAATTCTCAAATAAGTAAAGCTTTCCATTTTTTTTTATGATATTTGTTGCTAACAATAGCTTATGTAGTAATTTATCAGAAATAACATGGAGACTAAGTGTATGCAAATAGTATTACATTAAAAACCACGGTAGGCCGAAGACATGTCCGTTACATTATGAAAGGAAAATACAAACTTGAGTAAAACACAGATTTCACTCCAGACACACAAATAAAATTACACAAGACATTATTATTTTATTCCAATTGCATTATTTAATAACCCCCAACAATCTTCGACCTTTGGTTATTGCGGTAGTTGCTTAATGATCACCGCAAGTGCAGTTTATACATTTGCAGCTGCTTCCGCACTTGCACTTGCCATTGTTCTCATCTGCTAGAACTTCCATCACAACAGTGCTGACATAGCTACAGAAACAACAAGTACATTAACATTAAGAAGGAAAAAACAACATGTATTGGCTTTAATCTCTAGTTGTATCATTTTTTAACTAGTTTGGAGGGGTTATATATAGATTAAAAAATAGCTAAGATCTTAAATATTTTCGTTATCTTAGAATTTTTACCAGTTGAATTTTCGTTATATCAGGATTATAAAAATCGAACATAATCAGAATTATTTAAAGTTTTCTCAAGAGCTTTAGTTCATCTATTTTCTTGATGCTTTTATTGCACTGAAAGAATTACTTCTTCTCAGTCTCAACGAAGTAACTCTCCTCAGTCTCAACGATGTCAGCAACATAGCTGCTTCCCTTCTTCCTGCAAGGACAGAAAACATCATGTAAGTGATAAATGTACAGGTATATAAATGAATTTTTAAGTTCAAAAATCATGGAAAAGCACAACCAATACCTTAACTATAAAACAGTATATGAAATTAAACGACTCCAAAAAGCTAGCCTTAGTTATATTCAGAATCAAAGAAACTCCATCAACTCTTTATTCCATACTAGTTGTTGCATAATCATTAGAATAACTATTAACAAGCATGGGAGTGCATGGTAAATTAAAATAGAACTCATGAGCTTAGTAAAAGTAGGCATCCTATGCAGAGATACATACGAATAGAACCACAACATAAATAATATCTACAAATAATATTTGAGGAATGAATTGTTTTTTACTTACCCACAGTTGCTCTTGTCAGGGCAGTTGCAGGTTGCACAGGGGTCCGACATCTTTGATGTTAAGCTTGGAAACTAGAAAAACAGAACGTAAACTGATTGCGTATATGAAATTTTCTTTGCTGCTATATCTCCAAAGCTTCGGACCTTCTCTCGTATTTAAAGGAGGAGAAGAGGAACGCAATGCGATGCAATGGCATTGGATGTATTGGTTCACTGATCTGTGGACCCACCATCTTTCCTTGGTGGGTCCCATCCAGGCATTAGAGAGGCACACGCCTCTGGAGGAACCATCCGAACGAATCTTGATAATAGAGTTTTTATCCTCCTCTCGTGTCAATGTCATCGGAGTGGGAGACGCTGTACATGGAATTTGATAAAATATATAGAATCATCTTCTTGTTCTTCTTCACATTTTAGAAAATTTTGAAATTCCGCAAGTAAAAGAGTGTCAAATTTCAAATTGATCCGTCCATTTAAAACGAAAATTTCTCTGTTATAGTTTAAGAATATAAGAGTACAAGAAATTTTTTAATTCTTGCTATTATTATGTATTTATTTCCTTGAGTTTTATGGCCTCTAAAATTAGGTCCGCAAGTTTCGATCAGATATCTGTTGAAAGGTATAACTTCTTTTTTCCGTTTCATTTTTCCTTTACTTTTTTTATGCTTTAGGACCTGGTTCCAAATTAGATTAATAGATTCCTTACAACAATGGATCAAATTGAAAGTAAAATGACAAGTGCATTTCTAGACTATTCTTTTTAACTCTTCCCACTGATTCCCAAATTCAAAGTGCCCTTTTTTTTTTCACCATGATTTTTATTTTTTAAGCAATAAATTAAAGTGAATTAGCTTTGCACACAACAGTTGTAGCACATTTGAAGTAAAATTTTACAACATCATAGATATGTTGTCAATTATACAGAGAGAGAGAGAGAGAGAGATTGAAAACAAACATTCATATTTTATAAAATGTAAACTTGTTATAAATTATTAAATATCAGAAATTATGTATAGATTCAGATAATTATTTATTTATATAAATTTGAGAATTTGTATATGGAATTAATTGTAAAAATGGATTTAAAAGTTGTAGAAAGCTTTAAAAGATATTGGGCATGGAATTTTAGGATATTGGGTATCGTATTATGCGTGAAAAAATGGAAGGTCTTGTTTGGATGGCTAGCAAGAAAAAAAATGATACTCTAATGGCGGGAAAAATAGAAATTAAGAAAGATTCTCTAAAATCTATACTATAGATAAGTAGATATCAAACAAAGAGTTTTTATTAGTGGTTTTTGAATCAATCGCTTCTCCATGTAGCCCACTTTGCTTTCGAAAATTCTTGTAAGAGAAAGTATAGCCTTACAGGCAATTGTTTTCCTGCTTTTTATCCTAAACTAAAAGAAAAAGAAAAAAAAAAGAATGAAAATGACGATTTACCTCCCCCCATACATGTCTCTATCAATGTTTCTGTTTGGTTTTCGAGAAAACTCTGAGTTTAGAATTTTGACTGGTTTTTCAAATCGAGTTTAATTACTCATTTTATTACAATTTTTATAATTGCTGTGAGCACGCACTTGAGAAATAAGTGCCTTACGGTTTCTCATGAGATTTACCGAGAGTCTGAGAGTGACTGCTGCTGCTTTCGTCAAAAATGATTAAAAGAATTAACTTATAAGAATATTGTTTAATTGTTCATAGAGATGGCAAACAGGCGTGTGCCGGACGTAAAATGGAAGCTCTAAAGGGCTTATGGCCGGGTTAGGTGCAGTTTTAAATAGTATCATGCCATGTTTAGTTCGGCACAAGAAAAAATATTTTGATTCGAAACGGCTCATTAGCATGGTTACTGTATATACCTAATTGTGCCGGATTGTGATCAAATAGATAGGTCCGTTAGGGTAAGGTTTACGGATCCGTATCAAACTAGGCCGCGATAGACCCTAACAAATTGAGTCATATTTAAATAATTTAAATTAAAATAAAATTTTATAATTTTAATTTAAAATTAAT
>JAVXUL010022857.1:0-11794 GCA_035590515.1 Trichilia minutiflora
TTTGTATATGTATATTGGTGATTATGATCATAAGAGCCAGGTGGTTATTGGTTTACTGTAGCTTAGGATAGTAGCCTAGGACGGACTTGGAGAGAGAACGCTTAGGTGAGTGGAGGTTCACAGGTAGGGGATAGTATAAGGTGTGATGTTGATGAGATTATATGATTGTGATTCGACCACCTGTGAATCTCGTCGATGAGAGTTATGGATGTTACCACGTGACTACTCGAGGTCAACGTCAGTGGTGGGTCAATTTTTAAAATAAATTATGTATTATTTTATTCCTAGTATTCTAAATTAAACTTTTATAAAATTCATTATTTTCACTTGTATGAAAAATTCACTGATGATCTCAGGACTGTCCAGGGCCAAGGTAACCGTCGAAAAGGGTGGCCAGCCCAATGACTTTAAAATGGTTTGTGTTTTTAAAGTTAATTAATTATTTTAAATAAAATCGATTTTAAAATATTTTCAAATCTTTGTATTATACGCTTTAAAATAATTTATCTTAAGAAATATTATTGGTTACAAATGTTTTAGTTTACTTACGGAGTATACTACCATATACTTACCCCCTCACTTTTTAATTTTGAGAAAAATAAGCACCAAGTTGGTGTAGTGACTTTGCGTGGTGGTGATACCCTCAATTTAAGAGGGAGTAGGTATATTTCTAACTCGACTCACACCTAATTTAGTCTAGGTCCACTTGGGTTATCAGAACTTTTGTGATCTGTATTTTGATGTTTCAAACTTTGTAATTATACTTTGTAAATAATTTTAAAACTTATTATTATTATTATTCCTTTAAATCTTATATATTTATATTTTTCCTGATTTGTTTTGTGGATTATTAAGTGATTTAAATATTTTAAAGTATTTGAGATGATATCAAGAAATTTTATGAAGTTTGGGTGATCTGAAAGGATATATTGGAAGTGTTTTGAATTGTTTGTTAGATAAATAGATTTTTCGTAGGCCTTATAGGCTCTTAGTATATATTCAGAGGTAATAAAATACATATTCGGAGTTTATGGTGATTGTCACGTATGGAGCCCATGGATCTGGACGTGATAATTTTATTGGTATCAAAGTATTTGATTTTAAAAAGATTTTTGAAAATACTTAGAACTATTTTAAACTGTATTATAAAATTTTTCATATTTGATTTTATAGATTTTGAAATTTTTTCAGTAGGCAAATTGAGTCGAGTCGCATAATGCATTACCACCATATTAAATATGTAAAATTGAACTCTCTATTTTTTTTTGTAATAGTGATGTCTTCTAAGTCTAGAAGAGGACGAGATAGACCCTAAAGAGAGATAGTTCCTGACACTGAAGAAGGGATATCCTCTTTTATGCCTTAACCTGAACCCGAATAGCCTTAAGCACCTCCTCCGCCTACTTTTCCACCACTTGGGGTTGGGATGCCTCCACCTATGACCTTAGAAGCTTAGGCTGCCTATATGGTATTCTAGAATGCCAAGAATTTGCTCAAGATCAACCACAATCAGGAACCGCCCGATATCCTTACCCTTACCCTTATCCATATCCATTTTTGGGAATCACTACTGCTCCGATGATTGTAGAACCCTCTAGAATAGCCCCCGAACTCTCTAAGTTAATTAAAGAAATCTGACAGTTAAAGAGTGACCTTTTGAAGGCACAACGGACGTAATATTGCCAAATAGGTGGCTAAAGAAGATAAAAATGAATGTACAAGATATAAGTCTAGAAGATATTAAATTAAAGGTGGTAACCTGATTATTAGAAGAAAGCACAGTTACATAGTGAGAAAATATACAGGCCAGGTCAGCTACACCCCTATTTTTGGGCAAACTTCCTCTAAGAATTTAAGAATCAATATTATACTTCTTCCCATTGCAGCTAGAAAAAATAAGAATTTTTGAGACTAAAATAATTAGAAAAAATAGTAATAGAATATGAAACCTAATTGAGGGAATTGATTGAGTTTGTACTTGAGTTTGTGAATGAGGATATCTTGTGTGCAAAATTTAAGGAAGGGTTAAACTTTAAAATTCAAGAAAAGATGATGATAACAGATAATCAAGGATATAAAGAGATGATTTAGACGACATTACATGCAAAGAAGCTAGTGGAAGAAAGGAAATCAAGGGGCTCCCTTCAGAAAAAAAGATCTCAACATATAGGTGGGACGATCATCTATGAAAAGTCAAAGCAATGGCTCATCCAGTAGTGCCTCTGACACCAGTCCTGCAAGTAACCCTTCATTTTTTCTTCAGAGTCAGAAACCATCAAGATTTGGGTGGTCATTGACTCAAAGACAAATACAAGGTTCTTCGAGTCAGAGTCAGAGGATAGATCAATATATTAATTATAAACAATATCACTCAGATCCGTGCCATCAGCCACCAACATGTTATCATTGTGGGCAGATTGGTTATATAAAAAAGTTCTGTCCTAAGTTAGGCAAAACAAAGACAGGTAGTCAAACAAGTCAATATCCTATATTTCAACAGCAGTCAATAGTTGACCAGGCCACAGTTTTAGGTAGTAGAAGATCAAAAGGAGGTAGTTCATCGACAGCATCACAAGGTTCTCAACATAATTAGAGCAGAGTTCAGACTAGAGTATTCGCCTTAAATCAAAGTAGGCTCAAGTTAATCCAGATGTAATGACAGGTATTATCACAATCTTTAATCAACCTGCATACATATTAATAGATCCGAGTTCCAATAAATCCTTTGTCAGGACTTTATTTGCCACTCATACTGATAAAAAGTTAATTGCTATTAGACAAAGAGGTTGTGGTCCATAACCTACTAGGATAAAAACTTTTAAAAAAGACAGTGTTCAAAGATTAAGCTGTAGTTATGAATGGGATTGAATTAGAAGCTGACCTGATACCTTTGAAGTTGGAAGATCTAGATGCTATCTTAGAAATGGACTGGTTATCGAAACATTGAGCGATGATAGATTATTTTACTAAATAGGATACATTCAAGAAACTCAGAGAACCAGAAGTTATATTTGTTGGAGAGTGAAATATTTTATCTAGATATGTAATCTCAGTAATGGAAGCTTAGAAATTGATAAGAAAGGTTTGCCGAGGGTACCTAACTCATGTTGTTGACATTACAGCCTCAGAGTATTCAATCGATCAAGTCCTAGTAGTAAGAGAGTTCTTAGATGTATTTCTAGATGATTTACAAGGATTGTCGTCAAAATGAGAATTTGACTTCAATATTGACCTGATTCTGGGTACTACATCAATTTTGTGCTACCTTATCATATGACACCTGTTGAACTTAGGGAATTAAAGATGCAACTTCAGGATTTAGTAGATAAGGAGTTTATTCAACCAAGTATGTCACATTGACGTTCGCTAATATTGTTTGTAAAAAAGAAGGATGGGACTCTTCGATTATGCATAGATTATTGTCAACAGAATCAAGTTACTATTAAGAATAAGTATCCTCTATCAAGAATTAATGACCTATTTGATAAGTTACATGGTGTCAGTGTATTTTCAAAGATCGATTTAAGATCAGGATACTATCAACTGTATATTAGGGAGAGTAATGTCCATACGATAGCTTTCACAACTCGTTATAGGCACTATAAGTTTCTTGTAATACGGTTTGGGTTAACTAATACCCCAGCAATATTCATGAATCTTATGAATCAAATATTCCATCCTTACCTTGATAAATTCGTGATTATTTTTATTAATGACCTCTTAATTTATTCAAGAACCAAGAAGAAGCATGCACAACACTTGAGGATTGACTGCAAACTTTAAGAGAAAGGAAGTTATATGTCAAGTTTTTAAAATATGAATTTTGGCTTTCAGAAATAGTATTTTTGGGTCATGTAATTTCAAAAGAATAAATTTTTGTTGATCCCCACAAGGTTGAAACAATAGTACGATGGGAGAGATCGAAGAATGTTACTGAAATTATAAGCTTCCTAGGTTTAGCAAGTTATTATAGAAGATTTATCGAAGGTTTTTCTTTGTTAGCCACTACGTTTACTCGTGTAACAAGAAAAGATATCAAGTTCAAGTAAGATAAAGAATGTGAGCAAAATTTTTTAGAATTAAAGAATCACCTAACATCAACTCTAGTTTTGGCACTTTCTACTTTGAGAGGAGGATATGTAGTATTCAATGATGCTTCCAAGCGAAGGCTAGGCTGTGTGTTGATGCAGAACGGGAAGGTAATAGCTTATGCCTCTCGATAACTAAAGAAATATGAGGTGAATTATCCAACTCATGATTTAGAATTGACTGCGGTATTATTTGCCTTGAAGATCTAGAGACATTATTTATATGGTGAGCAGTGTCAGATCTTTACGAATCATAAAAGTTTGAAATACTTGCTTACACAATGGGAATTGAATTTGAGACAGAGACAATAGCTTGAATTGATCAAAGATTATGACTTGAAGGTTGATTATCATCCCAAAAAGGCTAATGTGATAACGGATGCCTTGAGTAGAAAATCTTCAGTAACGATGGCGTATGTTAGAGCAACCTATCTTCTGTTATTGTTGAAAATGAAGAGTCTGAGAACGACCTTGGAGTGTGGCCAAAATGGCTCGGTGTTAGCTAATTTTATAGTGAGACCGACATTAAGGGATCAAATAAAAGAGAAATGAATACAAGATCCATAGCTAATAAAAGCTTGTCAAGGTATCATAAAAGGTAACACTGAGTATTTTTATATTGTATAGAATGGGATTTTAATATTAAGGGGTAGAGTATGTGTACCCAAAAATGATGAGTTGAGGAAGCCAATTTTAGAATAAGCTCATTGTTCAGCATTTGTTATCATTCTAGTTGTAAGAAAATGTATCGCAATATCAAAGAGAGCTACTGGTGGCCAGAAATGAAGAAAGATATTGTAGAGTTCGTGACCAGGTGTTTGAAATGTCAACAGATTAAAGCAGAACATCAAAAATAAGCAGGGACACTATGACCATTACTAATACCAGAATAAAAATGGGAGTATATTACGATGGATTTTGTAGTTGGTTTACCTCATACTCAGGCAGGGCATAATGCAATATGGTTTATTGTGGATAGGTTAACTAAATCAACACACTTTCTATCTATCATAATTAAGTACTCCATTGAGAAGCTGGCAAGATTATATATGGCAGAAATTATCAGATTGCATAGAGTACCTATCATAATAGTGTCAGATCAAGATCCTCGATTTACATCTTAATTTTAGCCTAGTCTTCAAAAAGCCATGGGTACGAGAGTAAATTTTAGCTCAGCATTTCACCCTCAAATAGATGGACAATTAGAAAGAACTATTCAGATACTTGAAGATATGTTAAGAGAATGTATGATAGATTTTCAGGGTAGTTGGGATAGATACCTACCGTTGGTTAAGTTTGTATATAATAACAGTTATCAATTCAGTATAGAAATAGAATCGTATGAAGCCCTGTATGGGAGAAAATGTAGAACGCCCCGATGTTAAGATGAGGTGGGACAATGAAAACTTGATAACATAGAATTAATCGAAGCCACCTTCAAGATTATCCGAGAAAGATTGAAAACAACAAAGGATAGACATAAATCTTACATAGATAATAGGCGAAGAGATTTAGAATTTGATGTGGGTGAACAGGTATTTTTGAAGATATCACCATAGAAAAGGGTAATCCGATTTAGAAATCAAGGAAAGCTCCACCCTCGATTTATTGGACCATTCAGAATTTTTGAGAGGATTGGCCCAATGGCCTATAGATTGAAATTGCCATCGGAGATGCAGCAAGTTCATGATGTTTTTCACGTCTCTATACTGAATAAGTATGTTCCTGACCCTTCACATATAATCAAACCACCTCTTGTGAAGTTACATAAAGATTTGAAGTGTGAAGTACAATCAATTACTATTCTTGATCGACAAGAATGAATCTTACGAAGTAAAACTATTTCGATGGTGAAAGTATTATGGAAGAGTAATGCAATTGAAGAAATGACCTGAGAGCCCGAGCATCAGATACAACAACAATATCCTTCTCTTTTTCATTATTAAAGTACTTCGAATTTTGAGAATAAAATTCTTTTAAAAAGGGTAGAATTGTAAACTTTTTATTTTTTTATTTTTTTCAGAATTTTTAAAAACTTAAAGGGTCTAAATGAAAATTTTTTAATTATTATAAAAACAAAAATAATAGAAGGGGGGTGTAGATCATCCTGTTCCCCCCCTCTGTTCTTTTCGCTCCTTACATTTTTCTTTCTCTTATTACCTCTATATTTTTCTTCGATTTTTTGACCAAATCTTTAGCCATTTTCAAACTCTCACCACCATTCAACTTCTCTCGACATTCTCTTCAAACTGGTATATTTATTTTCTCAATTGGGTATCATTTTAGGAGTTGGTTAAATAATAATCGAGCTTAAAAATAGGAGATTTTTTCGATTCTCGCTTAAACTGAAGCTTCTTAAAGCTATTAGACACTGATTGGTAAGCTTCTCTACTCATTAAACTTGTTAATTGTGCGAATTAGATGAATTGAGTAAATTAGAGTTTACTGTTTCAACTTTAAATTATTCTTAATTGTAAAACTTTTAATTTCATTGTGTTAATTAGGACGTGTAGAGATATTATATGTGATCAATTTGTTATAATTGTAAAAATCACGGGAATTAGGGTAACGTAAACAGTACCCGAATTTAAAATTTGGGGATTTTATATAATTCAATTTTAATTCATAAAATTGAGTTGAAAATAATGAAATTGTCAATGAAACAAAGTTATAGGAAGTTGAACGGTCAAAAAGATTTAAAAACGAGGACTAGGGTCTAGGGGTAAAATAAAAATTTTCGATAAAATTTTTTATTTATGTCAAAATATATCCCTTTCTTTTGTAAATAAGTTGTTATAAAGTTTTGATAGTGAGAAATAATTAGATAGACGAAATTTGATGATTATACGCAAAATTCGGACAGTTTAGGAAAAACCCGGATTAGGGTCCAAACATATTTAGTTATGCATAGTTATCCTAATGCAAGCATTTTTATTGATATGGTTATCCATTTTATGATTTAATTAGGCTCAGAGTGTATCAGAGAGGGAGCCGCATCACAAAGAGGGCAATAGAGAGTGTATACCCTCCTTATATAATGAGTGAACTCTTTCTATTTTTATCATTTTAATATAATCTTTGATATTTTTTATTATATGCAAATGTTTTATAAATGTTAAACTTTTATACTTATTACTTCTATTTTATTCAATTGTTTATATATGTATACATATGGTTTGAATAAGATATATTTGTATAAGCTGTAGTCAGAGGCCAATGATGATTGGATATGAATTTGATAAAACTTTTATTTGATATAATACACATTGTTATTGATGTTGTGGCTATTGTGATCTTGTGGGTTGTTTGGACATATGATTGCATATTGGTGATGACGGTCATGAGGACCGGGAGTATTTACTATAGCTACAGGGTAGTAGTCTAGGACAACCTAAGGAGAGGCCATCTAGGTGAGTGGAGGTTCACAAGTGGGGATTAGTATAAGGTTGTGTTGATGTGATGTTGTGATTGTAATTTGACCACCTATGAATCTCCTCAGGTTAGTCATGGATGTCACCATATGGTTACATGAGTCAATGTCAGTGGTGAACCAATTTTTTTAACTAAACTATGCATCATTTTTTTTTAGCAAATTAAAATAAATTTTTTTATAAAACTTTGTTGTTTTTACCTGTATACAAAATCCACTGATGGTCTCAGGATTACCCAAAACCAAGGTAATCGCTGAAAAAGGGAGCTAGCCCAATGATTTTATATTTACCCATGATTTCTAATTTAATCAAAGATTTTTGACAAAATTACTTTCACAATGATTTTCAAATCTTTATTATGTATTTTAAAAGAATACTTTATTTTATAAATTTTTATATTAATATAATAAGTTGTATTGTTCATTATAATGTTTTGGTTCACTCATTGAGTAAACTCCCGTATACTCACCCCCTCGCTTTTTTGTTTCAGATTAGGTAAGCGTTCAGAGCATGTCCGTTTGGTGATGATCCTTTCGGGTTCTGAAGACGTCAAGTATACTTATGGATCGACTCACCTACTTAGATTCAGAGTCTATTGTGGATGTTTAATATTTTATTATTTTGTTATTTATTTTTATAAATTGTGGAGGATTTGTAAACTATTTTATTTGTATTTCTATTTATTTGACCATACATTGAATTACTTCGATGGATGATTCATGGAATGATTTGAATATTTAGAAGTGTTTACAATTTGATTGAGAAATTTTAAGAAGTTTAGGAGATACGAAAGGATTTTTGGAAGTGTTTAAATATATATATTTTTGAAACAGGATTTTTAAAGGCCTTACAGTCTCTCAAAATGTATTCAGGGGATTATTGAGTACATATTGGGAGTATGTGACGATTGTCATATGTGGGATCCACAAGTTAGGGCGTGACAGTATCGATACTTGTTGTCTTACACTTGAGTATTGATACTTTCAGTAAAAGTATCGATACTTCCTGTTCTGTAATGTCAAGTATTGATACTTATCCTATTTTTTCATAATTTAGGACCGTAACTTTGAATAGCCATAACTTTTGATCTAGACATCCTTATAGAATCTATAATATATCGTTGGAAAGCTCTCTCTGAGATAAAAAGGCAGGAACTTTTTCAATTGGAGATGATTTTGGGATCAAAATTATAGTTCTTTCTCATATACTCATATTCTATACCATATACCTTTTCAAAGATAACCCCAAGTTATCATACCCTTTAACGCGTGATCTACATGCAAAATCATGGAAAGAGTGTCATGAGAGATTTACTACAATGCCAATACATCCAAGGGACGGGGTTCACAATTCTCCCCCCTTAAATGAATTTTGTCCTCAAAATTCTAAATGACGTATATGGCAAGCAATAACAAAAAAGTAATACTAAGGTATACAACTCCCATTTTCCCCTAATAATCAAATAAATATATTTTAGAATACTTCACTTGTTATTTATTACTAGGAGAAGAAACTGCAACCTCTAAAAAACAAAGCTAACAATGAAAATAAAATATATGTTACATAGAAAATATAAGGATTTTTCTTTTAGGCTAAACACATACCTTAATACTGAAAAAGGAGTAGGTATTGCTGTCTCATCAGGCTCTCTGTTTCCCAAGTCAACTCCTCCACTGTGGTACTCTGTCATAAGACTTTTACCATCATAATAGATTTATTTCTCAGGACCCACTTTTGTCAATTAAGTATCCTCATCGATTGTATCACACAATTGAGATCATCTCCCAAATCAATCGACGGCGCCTCAAGTATATACGATACATCCGGCACATACTTTTTGAGTATGAATACATGGAATACATCATATATCTGACTTAGCTGTTATGGCAAATTCAATCTATATGCTAATGGGCCTATCCTTTCCACAATGCTAAAAGGTCCAATATATTGAGGATATAATTTTTCTTGATTTTTGAATTTGATTATTCCCTTCTAAAGCGACACCTTTAAGAAAACCTGATCGCCTATTTTAAATTCTAATACTCTCCTCCGATTATCAGCACAGGATTTCTGTCTATCTTGAGCTACTTTCAATTTCTCTCTGATAATCTTAACTTGCTTGGTGGTGATCTCAATCAACTCAATATTACTAAGCTTTTTCTCACCAACTTCATCCCAACATACAAGAGTTCTGTATTTTCTATCGTATAAAGCTTTATAAGGCACCATCCCAATGCTAGCTTGATAACTATTATTGTATGCAAACTCTATCAATAATAGGTGCGTATCCTAACTGCCTAAAAATTCAATAACACATGCTCGAAGCATGTCCTCTAGCGTCTGGTGTTAATCTATGTGTTTTTGATGATGAACAAATTATTTTATTGATAAACAAATGATTTGTTTGATTAAATTGTTTAAAATATTTTGCATTTGTTTGATTAATGATAATACTTTGATTGTGCTTTATGAAGCTTAATTTATGTTTATATATTAAACATATATTGCACTTGATGTTTTTGGTTGAGAATGGTTGCTCAAAGGTGTAAAGGATCGACATCAATTTAAATTCAGCTCAAATGTATTGATACCTTTATCAGCACCCTATCAAACACCTTGGCAACGTATCGATACCCTTGGAAGAAAGCTCAAACATATAGATACCCCAGCAAACATATCGACACGTTTGTGATGGACATTACGTTGTTTGTTTGAAAAGGTATTGACACCTTTAGAAACGTATCAATACCCTTATCAGCATCCCAACAAGCACCTTTGAGCTGGACAACTCTGAAGAAGAAATTCGATAAAACGTATCGATACCTTCTGTAAATCAAAGATGTAACAGCTAGTTTTAGAGCATTTAATGTAGAATCAAAGAGTTGTTAGAGAGACGTTGGAGAAGCTCTCCAAAGCAATTTAAAAGCTTCAGTTCTCCAAGAAGAAGAGTGAGAATTAGAGAACAAAACAAAGGGTTGAGTAAAAATATCTTTTGTAATATTTTTCTAGAGAGAGAAATAATTTTCTATACTCATTATAAATCCACTCTTTAAGAGAGTTTATTTATGTTAGCATTCTCTGCTATTATTTGGGTTACTCTTCACCTTGTAAAGCAAGATTTAGGTTTCACTTCACCCATGTAAGAAGTTGTATTTGGGTTATACTTCCACTGTAGAAAGAAGTAGTTTGGGTTGCTCTTCACCAGTAGAAAGTAAGACGTGTATTTGGTCGCCCTTTGTTGATAAAGAAGAAATTGTAATATTGATTACTCTTGACCCGTGTAAATGAAGAGATAGTAGAGCCTCAACCTGGTGAAAGCTGAGAAAGTGGATGTAAGCCTGGTTGTGCTGAACTATTATAAAATCTGAGTTTGTAATTCTCTCTCTCTCTATCTTTTATTTACTACTTTAAATATTTTATCTTTAATTTATCAACATATATGCAAAGCATTCATATTGGCATAAACATTTATTTATTTAGTTTTTAATTTTCTATAAAGCCAATTCACCCCCCTCTTGGTTTATCTCTGTCATTGCCACTCTTTTATATACACTTTTTTGGGCCAACATCTGGATGGTCCTTTCTGACTGTCCATCAGTTTAAGGATGAAATATCGAATTGAAAGTCAACTGAGTGCCCATAGTTTTCTAAAGTCTAGGTCAGAATCGAGATGTAAAATGAGGATCTTGATCTGACACAATGGTAACCAACACTCCATGGAATCTGACAATCTCAGTTATATATAATTTAGTCAATTTCTCCAAGGAGAAATTTACCCGAATTGGTAGAAAGTGAGCTAATTTAGTGAGTCGATCTACAATCACCCAAATCGCATCGTGGTCAGCCTAATTTCGAGACAACCCAACCACAAAGTCCATGGTAATATGCTCCCACTTTCACTCAGGTATAGGTAGAGACTGTTAGGTTCTTGCAAGTCTCTGATACTCTGCTTTGACCTGCTGATATATCAAATATCTAGCCACAAACTCAACTATATCCTATTTCATCCCTGACCATTAATAACTCTCTCTAATGGTTCGGTACATCTTAGTACTGTTCGGGTGCATAGCAAATGCAGAACTGTGGGCCTCTTCTAGGATAGCCTCTCTCAAGCCTCTGTTACTGGGTACACATACCCAACCTCTGAAAGTCAAAGTTCTATCCTGAGTGAAGTAGAATTCGCTCTTTTTGCCATCTTTAATCTCTTGGCAAGCTCTGACCAACTCACTATCTGACATCTGACTCTGTCTGATCTAATCAACTAGGGTAGGTCTG
>JAVXUL010022868.1:0-26916 GCA_035590515.1 Trichilia minutiflora
GAATCTGATTTGTATTTCATTAAATACACATACCCATATCGTGACATATCATCGATAAAGGTAATGAAGTAATCAAAACCTCCTCAGGCTGTGGTGCTAAATGGTCCACATACATCAGTATGTATCAGTTCTAATATCTCTTTCACTCTCTCTCCTTTACCTTTAAAGGGAGATTTGATCATTTTTCCTTGAAGACATGATTCACATATGGGTAAGGGTTCTGAATCCAATGAACTCAAGATTCCACTTGTCCCCAGTTGAATAAATCTCTTGTCTTCAATATGACCCAACCTATGGTGCCATAGATATTTAGGATTTTTTTGACCCCGAATTCTTTTATTTGTAATGGATTTAATTAAATGACTATCACTCAATTCCAGAACATATAATCCATTTGTATTTATTACTTTGCCCACTAATACATTTCAAAAATGTATTAAACATTCCTTTTCAGTAAACTATATGCTGTAACCATCATTACATAGTACAGATATTGAAATGATGTTTTTGGTGGAATGAGCAAAATACAACACAGAATTTAATTTTATATTGTGTTCATTAGACAATTTAAGTGCGCAAGATCCTTTGACTTTAGTAGCAACTGTTACCCTATTAGCCATTCTAAGTACGATTTCGCCTCTAGATAATACTGAACAATTCTGTAAAGTTTGTTGAGTTACACAAACATGCGATATAGCTGTTGAATCTAATATTCAGGAATGATGATCTAAAATGACACTCAATTTATAATCGATCATCATACAGCTACGTGTACCTTTTAGGAGGTACTAGGGACAGCTCCTCATAATATGTTCCATTTTTTTTATTATACATATATAAGTGCTAATCTTATTAGCTCCCACTATTTAATTTGAATCCTATACTCCCCAAATAAGACTCAAAAGTTTCGTTGGAATTTTGGTATTGTTATTAGTGGGGAATCAACATCTTATCAGAATTAACCAATCTCACATTTGAAAAATCTTGGTCAATTTACCCCAATAAGTAGGAAACTCATTTCCATTTACATCTCCATATAAGATTTGATTTTTTCTTTGACCCTAACTTCTAGTGCCTCACATTTTAGAAATCTTAGCACCCTAGGCCAGTTAAACTCGAACCATTGTGCTTTCTTAAAGTGTTATTTTCACCCATCCCTCACATAATAGAAATCTTGATGAAGATGAAAATACGTAGCCAAGAATCAGATAATGGATTTCTAAAACACAAATCAATATCCCTCACATAATAGAAATTTTGGCATACTAATTTATGTCAAAGTTTCCATATCATCCCACAATGAGAGACTAGGTTTTAATAAAAAACTCTCCAGCAAGCAGCCTTTCCATCAATCTCCAGCAGCAACCTCTCCGTCAATCTCCAGTAACCTCACCATCAATCTCCAGCAGTAATTTTGTATTTCAGATGAATTTGGTTTTGATCTTCGTGAGCATATTTTCACCATTATGATTATTCTATTGCGTTGTTTTGTTTTTGTAGTTCTAATGAGATTCCACCATTTTGGATTCTCATACATATTGGGATACCGGAGCGGCCAACACAGTGCAGTTTTCAACATTATAGCATGTAATTTTGTGTGGGCTGGGTTTATTGTTTTGAATATAATGCTGACACTGTTGTTGTTGGTGTTGAGGTTGGTTAATCTCGGTATTTAGAGTGTTTACCTTCATAAAGCTGGAAAGTAAATATTTTGAAGCCCAGGATGGACAAATCAAGCACAACATTGACTATAAACACTTGCTTTCAAAATATCTATTTATTGACAGCACTGTGGTTATTACCGTGGTCACTAGAATACATATACGCATCGAATATTATTTATCATATGGTTAAATGTCTAGGATGTTCTGGATTGTAACTGTTTTTGATCATTTAATTTATAGTTCGTCACAATTTGTGATGATTCAGGATTCTTTTTTCTGGAGCTGATTTTAGTATTATTTTGCTGCTTTGAGTATCTATTGCAGATTCTCCTCGTTATTATGTTCAATTCATTGAATGGTCCTCAACTTTAATAAACGTATTTATTTATTTATAATATATTTTTGGTTCCCTAAAATAATACTAAAATTATACTGGTGATCAAATGTGATCACATGGCAAATGTTTCTTTTGTATTTTTGGGGATTATACTGGTGAGATTCAAGTTATATGTTTTTGGTTTGAAAATTCCATTCATTTGAATTGGTTTGATGATCTGGTTCTATTTGATTTGATGTGGTTAGGTTAGCTGCATGGTCTGAGTCTGGAATGTTAGTACTGTATTGTGTTCTCATTCCTATGTTTTCAAGCTTGTCTGAAGTATTCTCATTCTTGATACTTTTAGTAGATTGTATTAAAAAATTATTTGTTTTGTATAAATTTTTATTTGTAAAATGATATAATATAATAAAATTGATTTTTATATGATTTATACTTGTTTTTATTAATTGAATTGACAAACAATTTTGATTAGTTAATAGTATTATGTTAATTTTTGTAGTTTATTGTATCTGTTCCGGCTTTGCTTCGTTGTTGGTTTTCACACAATTGTTCTAAATATTTTCACTGCCGTTTTTACACAAAGGTTAATCGTTTTTATCACAGTCTAGATATGTTTAATTAAATCTTTTTTATGTAGAATTGTTGGTGTGTTTCTATATATTACAATATTTATGAAAATTGATTATTGGATAAGTTAAGATATTAACGACAGATTTCGTATCTGATTTTGTATATAGAAGTGTGTCTTTTCTGATTTTGTGTAAAATACTTATTTATGTTAATAGAACAATCTTTAATATAAATTATTGTTAAAAAAATAATTAAGTTATATTGAGATATTCTATTTTACTCAAACCTAAATGTTAAATTGGTTCAATATTAAATAATTAAGTAGAAGGGCACCTATTTATAGTGTTGTTTGTTTGTTATTTTAATAAATATATTTTTTTAATATTCTTATTTATTTCGAATTCAATTGAATTGGAACTTTTGACAAATATTAATAGAATACTTTGAATTTATTTTTTATTGATATATATTTTTAAAAATTCAAAAATTATTTTGGATTTAATATTTTATGTTAATGTGTATTTAGTAAATAATTTTAAATTAATTGAAATTTAATTTTGTATGGGCTTGGCCAATTTTAATTTTAAAGTTTGGGCACCGGCCCAACCCAAAAAATTTATAAATACTTTTTCTAATTTTTAATTCCTTAATATTATATTTTAATGTATATTTAGTAAATAATTTTAAATTAATTGAAATTTAATTTGGTATGGGCGGGGTCAATTTTAATTTTAAAGTTTGGGCACTCGCCCAACCCAAAAAATTTATAAATATTTTTTCTAATTTTTGATTCCTTAATATTATATTTTAATATATATTTAGGTAATAATTTTAATTAATTGAAATTTAATTGCAGATGGCTCTAGGTCAGCAAAAGAGAAGTTCAGCATTTAATGAATCAAGCCAAAATATACCATCATAACAAGATGATTCTCACCCATTAGAAGTAAATAGTAGTGTAGGTAAGATTTTTGTCTTGAATTTTTTTTAAAATTTTATGAATCTAAATAAATATATATTTGGTTATCTTAATTTGCTTTTGAATAGGTTCACCTTCATCTGTTACTCGTGAACCTATAAAATTTTTAAAAACATCAAATTTGATCAAGACAAAGGGTCCGATAACGATCACTATTTTACCAGTAATAAGAGAACAAGAGCGAACTTATTATAGTCAATTGGTGAGCAAATACGGTGTAATTATTAGAACTATCATGATACAACAAGTGGTCAGTTATTCTAAAATCCCTGGGGAGGATAGGATGCAGTTATTTAGACATCTCCTGGGTTTGTTTATATCCTTTTGTTAATTTAATTCCATTGGTTTGTAGAATTTGTATGTGAATGAACATTCATTTATTTAATTCTAATGTATTAATATTTGTTAATAGAGTAATTTTTTTATTTTGGACATAACTCAACCACACATGTTAAAATATTTGGATCGCTGTATGGGTGACGATATCGCAATTATTATTCTAAATTATTGAGGAAGGTTTATAAGGCGCATCCACCTCAAGAGGTTAGGAGACATTGTCCCAAAAATATCTCTGAAGAGGATTGAGATTATCTAGGTGATCTTTGGAGCAATGAGAACATTGAGGTATGTATTTTGTGAAACTCATCCCTTAGGGTTATGTGCATAATTGTAAATATCTCATGAGTTTTCGTGTATGTAGTAGTGTTTAAATCATGCGCAAGAGGGTGAGATAACTTGAATTCATTTTGGAAGAAGATGTGTGGTACAGAATATGAGTCTATGAGAAAGAACTAGATTTTTGATCCCCAAATCATCTCCAATTGAGAAAAAGTTCCTTATCATTGAGAGTATGATGAACAGTAATGGGCCAAACGTATCGATACCTTGGCAAAGATATAAACACATTTGTGATAGAGATGAAGTCTATTTGCGACAAAACGTATCGATACGTTATGGAAGGTATCGACACCTTGTAGGCTTAGTGAACATTATATAGCCAAATATATCAATACGTTAGAAAAATGTATCGATACGTTTATGAAAGGTATCGACACTTTTGAGCGATTTCACAGTCTATTTTCGTCGAGGAGGGGATCGTCTTCCCCATTTCAGTTTTTCACTTTCTCTCTCTATATATTTTTGACAGAAACCTTTCTCTCTCAACTATGAAAATTGATCTCTGTCATTTCTCAATCAAACTTCGTCATTTCATTTCCTATGAACTGAGAATCAACATCCGAACCCAGAAATCTCCTTTGATCAAAGTTCTACCCATTGGATCGTGAGGATTCATGAGGAGAGGAGGTACAATAAACAGTTACCCAAGAGATTCAAGCCAAAAATAGACTTCAAGCTCACCTACCAGTTCAGGTAAGCCTATTTTTCAGCTTCTCTCTCTCATTTGAACTATCATTTCATGTAAATCTAGGAATAGATAGCTCGAATATTGTTCACAAAACCCTAAAAATTAGGGATTTTCTAGTTTATAATTTATATCGATAAATTAGAGGACTTTAGCTTCTATTGGTATTGAAATAATTGAGAATGGCATGAAAGAGAAGTGAGAACGTGTGTGGATAGTGTATGACAATATATTAGAGTGAGAAAAGGTAGAGAGAGAGAGAGCATTAATAGCATGATCATACATTGTATCATACACATGTATTATTATAGATTGTTGAATATGTGTTTGTATGTGTATCCAGGCGTAATAACCGAGACAGAAGGATCTCCATCGCAAAGAGGATACCAAGAGGATGTTTTTTCATCCTAGAACTGTGAGTAGACACATTCCTTTCCCTTCGTCTCGTTTTATGTTATTTTGAATAACTGTAATGATAGAGATGATAGCATATGAATGTGTATATGTATAACTGAAATGAGAAGGCGTTAGATATGTTGTGTGGTGGTCGAGATGGCTCTTGTTTGTAATAGAGATAGGTTTATTGTGATTTTGAGGTCGGAGGCCAATTCTATATATGTTTGTGAATGTGGCATAGATGGGTGTAATGGCTGGATTGCCATACTCATTGATTTGGCATTGTGAGCCAACATGTCTTGTTTTAAATGTTTTTGGCTTTATGAGCTAACAGTAATTTGATTTACCCTGATGGGCCATTCACATTGATTTACAGTTCTATGTGCCATGTTATTGATTATATATGGGTGAGGATTAGCCATACATGTGAAACCCATCCTTAGTATTATGAGCCTAATAGTAAATCCCTCAAGAGTTTCTATGTATGTCGTGGTGTTTAGATTATGTACGAGAGGGTATAAAACTTGAAGAATATATCTTGAGTAAGATTATGGTGTAGGATATAAGATTATAAGAAAGAACTAGATTTTTGATCTCAAAATCATCTCCAATTGAGAAAAAGTTAATTATCATTTTTGTAGAGCTCCGAGAGATCTTTCTATTGATATATTATAGGTTCCAAGCGGATATCTGAACTAAAAGTTATGGCCATTTGAAGTAGCAGTCCTCAGAGGGAGGACTAGAGACTAGGTATCGATACATTTGAAAAAAGGTATCGATACATTTACTGTTTAGGGTCAAAGATATCGACACCTTTGATGAAGGGTATTGATACCTTGAAAATATAATGAATAGTAAATAGTGCCAAACATATCGATACGTTGGTAAAGGTATCGATACGTTGGTGATGATGATAAAGCCCGCTTGCGACGAAAGGTATCGATATGTTGAGGAAGGAATCGACACCTTGCAGACTTGTGAACAGTGTTTTGACCAAATGTATTGATACGTTGGGGTAAACGTATCAATATATTGCGAGAAAAAATACCAAAGGTATCGATACGTTTTAAAACGTATCGACACCTTTGGGGATTACACATCTTATATACGTCGAGCAGGGGGATTGTCTTCCCCATTTGATTTCTTTGCTTCTCTCTCTACTAGAAATAGCAGAACCATTCTCTCTCAACTCTCAAAAACTGATCTCAGCCATTTCTCCACTAAACTCTATGATTTTGGTTCCTATGAACTTAGAATCAACACCAAAACTCAGAAATCTCCTCTAATCGGAGTTTCACGCGATGGTTTGCGAGGAATCACAAAGAAAGGGTGATGGTAAATAGTAGCCAAGTAAGAGAATCGAGTAAAGAGGGACTCTGAACACTTCTACCATCTTGGGTAAGTTCATCCCTTAGCTCATTTCTCTATTTTAAGCCTTTAATGCGCATGAATTGCAAGAATAGCTTTTAGGGTTACTGTTCATAAAACCCTAAAAAAATTAGGGGTTTTCTAATTTGTCGTCAATATCGATAGATTAGAAGGCTTTGATAGCTAATGGTGTTGAAACTGATGAGAAAGATGAGTTCTAGGAGCGGGGTTGTGAAGGGCTATATTTTTAGGAAAGGAAAGGGAGAGAGAGAGAGAGAGAGAGAGAGGAGTGCGAGAGTTGCATGAGCATGTATTGCATCATGCATGCACATTTATTTAGATCATGAATCTTTGTTTGTATGTGTATCTAGGAGCGACAATCGAAACAGGGGGATCTCCGTCGCGAAGAGGATACCGAGAGGTGATTTTTCATCCTAGGACTGTGAGTGAACATATTCCTTTTCTCTTCGCCTCTATTATTAATATTTATACATGAATATAATGCTAGAGATGATAGCATGTGAATATATGTATAAATGTATATATGTGGATACATAACTGAAATGAAAAGGCGTTGGCTATATATTGTGTGGTGGCCGGGATGACCCATTATTTGTGATAGAGATAGGTTTGAGGTGAAACCTAGATTACCATGAATGTGAGGCCGGAGGCCTATTATGCTTATGATTGATGATATTATGATTTTGAGGCCAGAGGCCATTTTATTTATATATATGTGAATGTGGCATAGTTGAGTGTAATGGTCGGGGTGTTATATTTGTTGATTTGGCTTTATAAGCCAGTATGTCTTCTTTATTGTTTTGGCCTAGTGAGCTAACAGTTATTTGATTTACCCTGATGGGCCGTTGATATCGATTTATGATTTCGTGTGTCATGTTATATATATATATATATATATGTATGTGTGTGTGTGTGTGTGTGTGTGTGTGGATGAGGATTGTCCATACAGCTCATATGGAGTGCGTGGAATCCAATAGACCCAGGGGTGAGGATTGGTCATACAACTCAGATGGAGTGGGTGGAATCCAATAGATCCCAGAATGTAGATTGATCATACAGTCCAAGGGGGATGGGTGGAATCCACATGTCTAGGCTAAAGTATGTTAGCCTTATACTGTATCCCAATCAGGGTTACGGATCGGCCATACAGCTCAGATAGAGTGGGTGGGATCCTATAGATCGAGGGATACTATACATAGACACACATCCCCAACCAGGGTTACGGATTGACCATACAGCTCAGATGGAGTAGGTGAGATCCTATAGACCGAGGGACTATACATATTTGAGATTAAATCAATTTTTTTTAGACATGTATATGATGCCACATTTCACTATGTTTGATTTGTATGATTTTGAGGATGTTTCGAAATCAGTGTTTGAGGCTCTGTTTTCTGTTTTGTTTATTTGTCTACTCATTGATTATTTTTTTAAATACTCACCCCTCACTTCCCATTTCAGGTTAGTGTAGTCGGGCGTGGCGTAGCATAGCTGAAGTGAGATTTTAGTACAGTTTTCAAGTACTCGACTCAGGATTTTATATTATGGTCCACTGTATGTAAAAACATTTGTAATAAAGTGATTTGATGTAATTTGGCTTGGCCAAGAGTATTTTATAATGTATTTTGAGAAAATACATATGTGATATATGTATGTTTGAAAATCTTCCATTCTATATTATTTTGTGTTATTTTTGAAAATGAGTTGAAAACAGGTACTAATACCTTGCGGGTTCTAAGCATGCATTCTAAGTGATAGGATGTGTTCTTGGGATTCGCAATGATTGCCACATGATCAATTAGGGTTGGGGCGTGACAATATAACTCATGTGGAGTGGATGAAATCCAGTAGAGCCTAGAGTGTGGATTGACCATACAGTCTAAGGTAAAATGGGTGGAATCCACATGTTTAGGCTAAAGCATGCTAGTCTTATATTGATATGATAGTATCCCAACCAGGGTTGCAGATCAGCCATACAACTCTAAAGGAGTGGATGGGATCCTATAGACCGAGGGATATTATATATAGGCACACATCCCTAATTAGGATTGTAGATTAGCCATACAGCTCGAGGGAGTGGATGGGAACCTATAGACCGAGGGGCTATACATATTTGATATTATATTAATTTTCTAGACATGTACATGATGCCACATTTCACTATATTTAATTTTTTGATTACACGAATTTTCCGTAATCAATATATGGGCCTTTATTTTCTGTTTTTGTGTATTTATCTACTCACTGAGTATTTTCTCAAATACTCATACCTCACTTTCCCATTTTAGGCTAGTGTAGTCGGACGCAGTATTGTATAACTGAAGTACGATTCAGCACAATTTTTAGGTACTCGACTCAGGTTTTTACTTTATGGTCCACTGAACTGAAAAATATTTGTAAAAGGATGTGATTTTATGTATTCGACTTGGTCAAGAATATTTTGTAATGTATTTTGAGAAAATTTAGATATTGATGATATATGTTTGATTGAAAATCTTCTATTTTGTATTATTTTATTTTAAAAATGAGTTTGAAAATTGGTACTAATGTCTTGCAGGTCCTAGGAGTGCATTCTAAGTGATATGATGTATTTCTGGGATTCATGGCAATTATCACATGGCCAACTAGGGTCGAGGCATGACAATTTTATTAGTATCAGAGCCAGGTTTTCAAGTGAGTTAAGATTTCTGTTTTTAAACTCTCTTGATTTTAACTATTGAAGATTTTCAGATTTTGATGATTTCAATAAGAATGTGTCAGTGGACCATAGGTTTAGTCAAGTCAATTTTATTTTATGATTTGATATGATTTATGTTGATTTTTGTATGGAATGTCGTCACGATCCAAGAGGAGAAGAGGTAAATCTCGGAGGAATATTGCAATTAGAGATGATCAGCAGGTATCATCTCATGCTCCACCATCTGCTTAAGAGCAGGAGCAAGTTCCTGTGGATTCTCCACCACAGATGCAAAATCCTGAAGGGAATGCTTATTTTCCTTGGTCATAGGAGACGTAAAACATATTCATAGCATTTATGAGTGCACAGAATTTAGTGCCAGATCTGAATCAAGCTAAATCGTCCCAACCAGTAAGAAAATTATCCAAGTTGATCAAAGAAAGTGAGACAATTTGGAAGTGTTCCTGTCTATGGAACCAATGATGCTTTAGAAGCAAATAGATGGTTGAGGACGATGCAATAAAATAAGGATGACATAGATTTGTCAGATGAGAAAAAACTGAGAGTGGCTATCAGATTACTTGAGCAGAGTGCTGTTACTTGGTGGCAGAATATATCTTTGAGATTGAGTGCTAAGCCTACCTGGATAGATTTTCAGAGAGCCTTTCAAGAGAAGTACTTTACGCACTTCTATAGTAATTAAAAAAGGCAAGAGGTCATGAACTTAAGATAGATGGATAGCACGGTAGTAGATTATGAGACTCAGCTAAGGCAATTGATAGAGTCTATTCCAGAACTTGCCATTGAAGAAACCTTGTGTGATAAGTTTGATGACGGGCTAAATTTAGAGATTAAAGATAGAATGCCAGTGAAAGGGAGGTAAAGTTATGAGGAGGTAGTGTAGTTGGCCCTTCGAGTAGAGTCTTTGATTGGGAAAAGGAGATCCAGGGCTAGATGTTAGAAAATAAAGGACCTCAATATTTTAGTGGATTAGTTTTCTAAGAAAAACTGAAGTAGTGGGTCTTTGAGTGGCCGACTAACAAGTTCTAAGGTTTCTTTACCTTTTTTTCTAGAGAGCAAATATCATCTCGATTTGGTACTTCTACCTTAGAATTAGGGCAATCAGGTAGGAAATCATCCGATAGTAGGCGATGTCCTAACTGTAGGAGGTATCACAACGGGCCTTGCAGATTACCTCTCTAGTGCTTTTATTGTGGCCGATAGGTCATATGAAGAGAGATTGCCCTAGCTTGAGGACAACAGAGATTGCTAGCCAATTAGGGCAAGATATGAGATTTTCTGGTGTACAGTAGCCCATGCCTCAACCATATTTACGGGTGCTCGCCAGTTTAGATCAGAAAGTGCAACCAACCACTAGTCAGGATAATTAGAAAAACCAGTCACAAGTTCAGACTTGAGTTTGTACGATGAATTAAGAGCAGGCTCAGGTTAATCCAGATGTGATTACAAGTATGATGATGATTTTTTATCATCTAGTATATATTTTGGTTGATCTTGGTTCAGATAAGTCATTCATTAGCATTGTATTTGCACGGCACGCTAATAGAGACTTAGTACCTTTAGAACTAGAGTTGATTATTTATACGCCTTTGGGGCAAAGATTACTACGGAATACCATGTTTAGTTGGTGTGAGGTCTAGGTAAGAGATGCTGCTCTTGAGATTGATTTAATTTCGTTGAGAATTCAGGATTTTGATGCCATTTTGGGCATAGACTAGTTATCACAATATTATGCTACGATTGATTATTTTAGGAAGGTGGTGACCTTCAGATGACCAGGAGAGCCAGGAATTATTTTTATGGGTGAGCGAAGGATACTTCCTTCTTGTATCATTTCGACGATAGAGACTAAGAGATTACTTCAGAAAGGGTGTTAGGCATATTTGGCACATGTGATTGATAGATCAATTTCAAGAGTTAGTCTGGAACAGGTGCCAGTGGTGAGAGAATTCTCCAATGTGTTTTCAGAGGAATTACCTAGATTATCGCCTGATAAAGAATTTGAGTTTTGTATTGATCTAGTGGCAGGGGTGACATCAATTTCGATACCACCTTATCGTATAACACCCACAGAAATGAAAGAAATGAAAATCTAGTTGGAAGACTTAGTCAAGAAGGGTTTTTTTCAATTAAGTGTGTCACCTCAGGGTGCACCAGTTTTATTTATAAAAAAAAGGATGGTATATTGAGGCTCTGTATCGATTACCAACAGCTCAATCGAGTGACCATTAAGAACAAGTATCCATTGTCAAGGATAGATGATCTGTTTGATCAATTGCAGACTACAAGTGTATTTTTCAAAATTGATTTGAGATCGGGATATCACCAGCTCAGGATTAGAGAGGATGATGTCCACAAAATAGCATTCAGAACTCGATACGGCCATTATGAGTTTCTGGGTTATGTCATTTGGATTAATAAATGAACCTGTAGCTTTTATAGATTCGATGAATCGAGTTTTTCACCCTTATTTAGACAGGTTTATCATTATGTTTATAGATGACATATTTGTATATTCAAGAAGTAAGAGAGAACATACCCAACATCTCAGGGTAGTGCTTCAAACCTTGAAAGAGAGACAACTATATGCTAAATTCTCTAAGTGTAAGTTTTGGCTTAGAGAGGTAAATTTTCTAGGACATATAGTGTTTGATAGTGGGATACTTGTGGATCCAAAGAAGATTGAGGTCATAGTTTAGTGAGAACAGCCAAAGAATGTGACTAAAATTCGTAACTTTTTGGGACTAGCGGGATATTATAGGAGGTTCATTGAGGACTTCTCCTTGTTGGTTGTACCACTGATGAGACTTACAAGAAATGGAGGCATTACTTATATGGAGAACAGTGTCAGATATTCACTAATCATAAGAACCTCAAGTATCTGCTTACGCAAAAAGAGTTGAATCTGAGACAAGAAAGGTGGTTAGAGTTAATTAAGGATTATAACCTGATCATTGACTACCTCCCAAGAAAGGCTAATATGGTTGTTGATACCTTGAGCAGAAAGACTTCAACCAGTTTGTCTTATGTTCGCACCACCTACATTTCTTTATTGATGGATCTGAGAGTGATAAGAGTATCATTAGGGTATGATAAGGTTGGAGCCTTGATGGCTAACTTTGTAGTCAAACCTACCCTAGTTGATTAGTTCAGACAGAGCCAGATGTTAGATAGTGAGTTGGTCAGAGCTTGCTAAGAGATTAGAGATAGCAAGAAGAGCGACTTCTACGTCACTCAGGATGGAACTTTGACTTTCAGAGGTCGGGTTTGTATACCCAATGACAGAGGACTGAGAGAGGCTATCTTGGAGGAGACCTATAGTTTTGCATTTGCTATGCATCTGGACAGTACTAAGATATATCGTACCATCAGAGAGAGTTATTGGTGGTCGAGCATGAAACAAGATATAGCCCAGTTTATGGCTAGATGTTTGATATGTCAACAAGTAAAGGCTGAGCACCAGAGAACTGCAGGGACTTTACAACCTCTACCTATACCTGAGTGAAAGTGGGAGCACATTACTATGGATTTCGTGCTCAGGTTACCTCGAACTCAGGTAAGCTACAATGCTACTTGGGTGATTATAGATCAACTCACTAAATTATCCCATTTTCTGCCAATTCAAGTGAATTTTTCCTTGGAGAAATTGGCTAAGTTGTATATAGTCAAGATTATCAGATTGCATGGAGTGCTAGTTACCATTGTGTCAGATCGAGATCCTCATTTTACATCTTAATTCTAGCCTAGACTTCAAAAAGCTATGGGCACTCAGTTGACTTTCAGTTCTGTATTTCATCCTCAGATTAATGGATAGTCAGAAAGGATCATCCAGATGCTAGAGGATATGCTCCGAGCATGTGTTATTGAGTTCTCGGATAGCTGGGATAAGCAACTATTATTAATAGAGTTTACGTACAATAATAGTTATCAGACTAACATTGGGATGACACCTTGTAAGGCTTTGTATGGTAGAAAATGCAGAACCTTTATATGTTGGGATGAAGTTGGTAAAAGAAAGCTTAATGATATTGAGTTGATTGAGTTCACCGCTGAAAAAGTCAAGATTATTAGAGAAAGATTGAAAGCAGCTCAGGATAAACAGAAATCCTATACTGATAATCGAAGGAGAGCATTGGAATTTGATTTAGACGATCAGGTTTTCTTGAAAGTATTGCCTTGAAAAGGAATAATCAGATTCAGGAATCGAGAAAAATTACATCCTTGATATATAGGACCCTTTGGCATTGTGGAAAGAATAAGCTCAGTAGCCTATAGATTGGATTTACCATCACAACTGAGTAGGATACATGATGTCTTTCATATATCTATGCTTAAGAAGTATGTATCGGACCCTTCCCACATACTTAAGACACCATCGGTAGATGTGAAAAATGATCTCAATTGTGTGATAAAGCCGGTGAGAATTCTTGATTGATAAGAATGGGTCTTGAGAAATAAAACTATTCTAATGGTGAAAGTCTTATGGCAAAGTACCACAGTTAAGGAGGTGACTTGGGAGCCAAAGAGTCTAATGAGAAGGCAGTACCCACTCCTTTTTCAGCATTAAGATATATGTTTAGCCCAAAAGAAAGATTCTTGTATTTTTTATGTGACGTATGTGTTGTTTTCATTATTGTTTATTCTATAAAGGCTGTAGTTTCTTCTCCTAGTAATGGATAACAATTGAGGTATTTTAAAAATACCTTTATTTGATTATTAGAAAAAAAGAGGAGTTGTATGCCTTAGTATATTTTTTTTTACTGCTTATCGTATACGTCATGTAGAATTTTGAGGATAAAATTTAATTAAGGGGTGTATTTTGTAAAACCCATCCCTTAGGGTTATGGGCATAATTGTAAATTCCTCATGAGTTTTCGTACATGTAGTAGTGTTTAGATCATAAGCGAAAGGGTGAGATAACTTGAATTCATTTTGGAAGAAGATGTGTGGTACAGAATATGAGTCTATGAGAAAGAACTAGATTTTGACCCCAAAATCATCTCCAATTGAAAAAAAAATTCCTATTATTTTTGTAAAGTTTGAAGAAAGCTTTCCATTGATATATTATGGGTTCCATGGTGACATCCGAACCAAAAGTTATGGCTATTTGAAGTAACAGTCCTCAGAAAAAGTAACAGTCCTCAGAAAAAGAAGAAGAGGCAAAGTTATCGATACCTTTGCATAAAGGTATCGATACGTTATGGGTGAGGCCAAAAGTGTTGATAACTTTGGAGAAGGGTATCAACACCTTTCAGAGATAAGGGCCAATCGTATCAATACGTTGAGAGTATGATGAATAGTAATAGGTCAAACATATCGATACGTTATAAGCATTATGAATTATAATAGTACCAAATGTATCGATACCTTGGCAAAGGTATTGACACATTTGTGACGGAGATGAAGTCTGTTTGCGATGAAACGTATTGATATATTGAGAAAGGTATCAACACCTTGCGGGCTTAGTGAACAATATATAGCCAAACGTATCGATACGTTCAAAAAAGGTATCGATATGTTGCAGGCATGAAACCAAAAGTATCGATACGTTTATGAAAGGTATCGACACTTTTTAGCGATTTCACAACCTATTTCTATTGAAGAGGGGATTGTCTTCCCCATTTTAGTTTTTCACTTTCTCTCTCTCTATTTTTGATAGAAACCTTTCTCTCTCAACTGTGAAAATTGATCTTCATCATTTCTCAGTCAAACTTCATCAATTTAGTTCCTATGAACTAAAAATCAACACCCAAACCCAAAAATCTCCTTTGATCAGAGTTTTACCGTTGGTTTGTAGGGATTCGTGAGAAGAGGAGGTATGATAAACAGTAGTCGAAGAGAGATCAAACCAAAAAGAGGCTCTAAGCTCACCTACCAGTTCAGGTAAGCCTGTTCTTCAGCTTCTCTCTCTCATTTGAGCTGTCATTTCATGTAAATCTAGAAATAGATAGCTCGAGTACTGTTCACAAAACCTTAAAAATTGAGGGTTTCTAGTTTATCATTTGTATCGATAAATTAGAAGACTTTAGCTTCTATTAGTGTTGAAATAATTGAGAATGGCATAAAAGAGAAGTGAGGACTGTGTGGATAATGTATGATAGTATGTTAGAGAGAGAGATAGAGGGTAGAGAGATAGAGAGAGAGCGTTAGTAGCATGATCATATATTGTATCATACACATGCATTATTATAGATTGTTGAATCTGTGTTTGTATGTGTATCCAGGTAAGGTAGTCGAGACAGGAGGATCTCTATCGCAAGGAGGCACGTTCCTTTCCTTTCGCCTCATTTTATATTATTTTTGAATAACTATAATGCTAGAGATGATAGCATATGAATGTGTATATGTATAACTGAAATGAGAAGGAGTTAGATATTTTGTGTGATGGCTGGGATGGCCCTTGTTTGTGATAGAGATAGTTTTGTTGTGATTTTGAGGCCGGAGGCCAGTTCTATATATATTTGTGAATGTGGCATAGATGAGGGTAATGACTGGGTTGCCATACTCGATGATTTGGTCTTGTGAGCTAACATGTCTTGTTTTAAATGTTTTTGGCTTTGTGAGCCAACAGTTACTTGATTTGCACTGATGGGCCATTGACATTGATTTATAGTTCTGTGTGCGATGTTATTGATTATATATGGGTGAGGATTGGCCATACAGCTCATGTGGAGTGGATAGAATCTAATAGATTCCAGAGTGTGGATTGATCATACAGTCCAAGGTGGGATGGGTGGAATACACATGTCCAGGCTAAAGAATGCTAGTCTTATACTGATATGATAGTATCCCAATCAGGGTTGCGGATCAGCCATACAGCTCTAAGGGAGTGGATGAGATCCTATAGATCGAGGGATATTATACATAGGCACACATCCCCAACCAGGATTGCAGATTAGTCATACAGCTCTGAGAGAGTGGATGAGAACCTATAGACTGAGGGGCTATACATATTTGATATTATATTGATTTTCTTAACGTGTGCATAATGTCACATTTCACTATATTTGATTTTATGATTACGAAGATTTTTCGTAATTAATATATGAGCCTTTGTTTTCTGTTTTTGTGTATTTGTCTACTCACTAAGTATTTTCCCAAATACTCACCTCTCAATTTCCTATTTCAGGCTAGTGTAGTCGGACGCAACATTGTATAGCTGAAGTGCAATTCAGCACAGTTTTCAGGTACTCGACTCAGTTTTTTACTTTATAGTCCACTGAACTGAAAAACATTTATAAATGATGTGATTTTATGTATTCGGCTTGGCCAAGAATGTTTTTTAATGTATTTTGAGAAAATATAGATGTTGATGATATATGTTTGATTGAAAATCTTTTATTTTGTATTATTTTATTTTGAAAATGAGTTTGAAAATAGGTACTAATGCCTTGCAAGTCCTAAGGGTATATTCTAAGTGATAAATTGTATTTCTAGGATTCACGACGATTGTCACATGATTGACTAGAATTGGGCATGACATATTTAAATTAAGTTATAATTGTTGTGTCAAAGTTAATTGTTTAATGTAATGTATTTATTTTTTGTTATATTTATGTTATAATAATAAATTATATTATTTATATTTGTGTTGCAGAAAATATGTGCTCAAAATACTGAAAATAGGAGTAAATTCTCGTTTAATCATTGGGGTGAATCGAAACCATTTTTGTTCATCGTATTGACCATTCAAAGGTTATAATTTTAGTTACAGTTATTTATAAACTTAATTGAAACAAACTAAATTTTATTTAATAGTTCGTCCACTATAATTGTATGAAATATAATATTTACTTTTTTATATTGTGTTAGAGTGATAATTCCTGTGAAGTTCAAAGTTTTTCAGATCATTTTCGTGCAACGCATTATAATGAAAGACATGGATGGATTAGTTTGGAGGCACAACTCGCGCATTTAAGTTATTTTTGTCACAAATAATATGTATTTTAATTTTATAATTTTAATAATGATTATATTCTTAATTTATTTTATATAAAATTAGAAAAAAAATGATGGAAATATAACAACTCTCAATTGATGAGGGATTGTGGCAGATTAATGATGAATAGATGTCTCATCAAGTATTTGGTGATAGCTCAAGTTATATTAAGGGGCTTGTCACGTGAGCCCCGTGTTTATAATCCAAGGATATAATAATAATTTTAACTTTTTACTGTACATGCATTTGCCTCTATCTTATACACCGTTAATATATCATCACGGTTTCATATTTATTTTGGAGATTTGAATTGGTTAGGATAGAGTTTTGAGATCGTAAACGCGGAGACCTCAATATAATTAAATATTAGTTTAATTTTGAGTGGGACTCTAATGATATTTATTAAATTAGGGAGAACTCAAGTGAAAATTTTCTTTTTTGGCCAATTCGATCGATCAAATGGTGTGATTCATTCGATCGACATTTTGATGACTCCTTGAAAATTTTATGACATTTTATTCGTTCGAACGAATAAGGGGATTCATTCAACTAAATGAGACTTCATTTGATCGAATAAGTTATTCATTCAGTCGAAGCACTGATTCGTTCAAATAAAGAGAATTTCGTTTGATCGATAAATTGGAAGTCCCTTGACTTTTTCGAATGTCGAAGGATTCATTCGAACGAATCCTAGTTCGTTTGACCGAAGAGGATAGTTCGTTCGAATGAAATTCGATTCGTTCAATCGAATAGACGTAAAATGATAATTTTACCCTCTTCTAGAAGCTTCTCCTTTAGAAAACTTAAGGGCAAAATGATAATTTTGCCTTCTTTTTTTATAAAAGGGGGCTGAGCCCCCTCCCTGTCGCTCCCTCTCTTTCCCTCCTCCTTTCCCTCTTTCTCTCACGTTCTGTCTGCTCTCTTCATCTCCCACTTAAGTTTTTGTCACATTTTTTATTTCTTTTCGCCTATCATCCGTATTTGTCACGTCTAACTATCTAGGAGTGTCAATTTGGTGGTAGAAGGATGAAATCAAAAAGGGGCATATAGGTTTTTTTTTCATAAATTTTAGGATTTTCTGACTTCTAAGCAAAACCGAGGAAAATCGATGATGCCACAAGGTTTGTAGCGTCATTCCTAACTTGTTTATAATTTTTATTTTTGGCTTTATTAATTTTTGTAAATTAGATTTTACTGTTCATCCGAATGAATTTCGCCATTTTTATCTATTGTATTTTGATTTTTAAGTGTTAATTAGGTTATAGTAAAGTCGGGTAACTCGTTAGGAAGTTAAAAATATAAGTTCGAAGATTTTGGTTTGGTTTGAACAGTAATTGAGTTACTGTTTAAATGAGTGGTGGTGGTGGGGTCCATATGTCGATATCACAAAACTGAATTGTAATATACTAGTTTAGTAGTAATATGGGTTCACGATTATGTTATTTACTATTTATATAATTAGATAAATATCGAGAATTTTATCCGATTCCATATAATTACCAACTTTAGAAAACCCGGACTATCATGCATTTTATGCAAACTAGTCATATTCGCATTTTAGAAATGTATATTGATATGGTTTTGGTACATGTGTCTAGGCGATAATGCGCGAGTGACAAATTCGTGTATCGATCCGAGAAATGAGGGAAACTAGAGATTGTATACCCTTCCTAAATTATTAATGAACCCTTTTATATTTTTCATGTTTCAAAATGATTTTTGATACTTTTATAGGAACGTTTAACATGATTTTAAATAATCTTTTATTTATATTACTTCTGTTTTACTTATACTTGTTTGTATGTGGATATTCACGGTTTATGATAATTATATTTACAAATTGATGGGCAGAGGTCAAGATGAGTTATGTTTGATGGATATGGCAATATACATATTTGTGTTTTCTTGAGATATTATTGGATCTATATATGACATATGGATATTGATATACATTGTGGTGATAATGGCCATGAGGGCCGGGATTGTTTACTGTAGTTATAGGGGAGATAGCCTAGGGTCAGCCTGATAGAGAGGTTGTTTAGGTGAGTGGATACTTTACAGGTGGGGTTGATATATGCCCTAAGATCCAATAATGATTTTGGATATTTATTTATTATGTATCATGATATTTTTATATTAATATATTTTATTCTATTATTACATGTCTGTGTATTTAAATAAATATAATAATGCCCTTAGAATAGTTGGTTTAATTAGTTAATTACTATTTTTAAATATCCCTAGTCATGTATTATTGTGAAAGGGTAACAATAATACATTAAGACCAGTATGTGAGGTGATTGATAACAACATGAGATGTGTTATGATATGAGATATAAAGTTAACACATAAGTAATAGTTGGTGAACTATCGTACTGGACCGACTCGATATGAGAAAAACTACATGGATTGTTATATGAGTGTCATAAGTGATTCTGATAGTGATAATGATGTATATGATCCTTTGTCTTGAGATCATCATGGTTTTCAACATTATGAATGATATATTTTAATGTTTTCAAACATCATCTGTAATAAGATTGACCATAAAGAAAATACTTGACTATGTCATAAATAATGTAGTGGGATATATTTGATAAAGATAGAATTTGTCCCTCCTATATAATAAGAGTGATATCTTTGGGCTCTTTTGATAGGGTATGATTATAAAATGCATAGCCGTGCTCAAATGAATTGATATGTGATATTAATATCATTTAATAAGATAATTATACTCATGACATCAAAGAAACAAAGAATTGAATATTATGGGGATAACACATTCCATGTCTCGTGTTCAATTAAGATATCTAGGACAAAGGGATTAAACTATATGGTTACATTGATCATGAACATAAGTGGTGTTGAGACACTTACATTCTCGTGATTTGGGTAGTCATAATGTGTTGCTAGATACCACTCATAACTTGTATTACTAAAATTAGAATTTTAATATTACTACCAACGTTATGAAAACCGAATGGATCGCACATTAGATCGGGAAATTGAAAATATAAATTTATGAGATGAATTTATAATAATTCGTAAAACTTTGTGTTGATTAGGGTTTTACTAGATCTATTTAATAAAGTTAGGTTAAAGATGTTGTTTAAAACTTTATTAAATGGATTGAGCTTTAATAGTAAGATCAAGCCCAACTTGAATATTGGGCTTATTATGTTATTAAACCCTAACCCTAAAATACAATATAATAGGAGCTTTTATTGTGTTGGAGGGTGTGCTTTTTGCCTAGGTTTTCATTATTTGCGTTTTTGTAAGGGGGAGAAAATTGCAATAAGAACATAAACACAGAGATACGCGAATAAGGGCTAGCACTCATTTTCAATCATCCCAATTGTGTAGATACCGTAAAGACGCAGAGTTCGTTTGCGTTTTGTGGTTTGTCATCATCAAATCAGTCAAAGGTATGAATAATTGGATTCATAACTTTAAAACAATATATTTGTCTCATGGTTTCGATTTTCTGACATTATTGTGATGATGTGATGGGATTTGACCACCTGTGAGTCTCATCGGATTAGCCATGAATGTTACCACGTGACTAATCCGAGGTGAACATCAACGGTAGGCTTATTTTTACCTAACCCAACCATGCATCGTTTACTCTTCGTATTCAAATAAAAACCCATTTTTTTATAAATAGCATATTTTTATCTGCATACAAAATCCGTTGACGATCTCGAAATGCCTACGACCAGGGTAATCTTCGAGAAAGACGGCCAGCCCACAGAATTTTGGTATACGTTTTAGAGTTTTCAAACTAAAAAAAATATTTTTCATCAAGTTGTTTATAATGTATTTAAATTGTGCTTTCCTATTTATGAATCAAGTATTATTTATTTATATTTATCTTTAGTTCACTCACCGAGTATACTCCCGTATACTCACCCCTTTCACTCTTCAGTTTCAGGTTCGATTTGTTAGTAGCGAACGATGGTGGTTATTCTTTCGGGTTAGAGGACCATCAGGTATATGATAAGTCGACTCGCTTAGATTTGTCTGAAGTTCATTGTGATAACCTTGATGTATTTTTGATGCTTACTCAGAATATTTTTATGATGATTAAATGGCTAATTTATATTGTTTTTGATAATGCTAAAATAAATATGTTGAATTTGAGATGAAAATATTTGATAAACGAGCATATACAAAGTCACTTGTTCTTTGGAGAGTGTATACGTTTTTGCAGGTGAGAAAAATGTGAAGAAAGCGCCAAGAAAAGCTCACTAAGGCACAAACGTATCGATACATTGCTTAAACGTATCGATAAATTTAAGCTACAGTGCCAAAATCAAGCCCGAGTTTCGAAACCCTGGCCAAAATGTATAGACACCCTGTGACAGGCGCTCAAACATATTGATACCCTGTCTCGAATGTATCGATACCTTGGAAGAGAAAGCAGAACGTATCGATACCTCAAGCTCATAACGTATCGATATCCTGGGAAGGATGACCAAATGTATCGATACCTCAGAGACTTGCTCAAGCACCCTCTCACAACATATCGATACCCTGGGATTTTCATCAAAACATATCGATACCCTCATGACGGACATCATCTATTTTACGTCAAAAGGTTTTGATATAAAATTGGATGTATCGATACCTTCAAGGCAAAATACTTAAACGTATCAATACCTTATGCCATCTTATCGATACCTTTGCAGAATTCAAGTCATAACGGCTAGTTTCAGAGACATTTTTTGTCGCCATTAATGAAGCAAAATATGGCTGTTGAGGAGAATTCATTGCAGATATTTAAGCAATAATTTTTGAAAACAAATCAGTTATTGAAAAGCACTAACAAACATTCTAATCAAGCTGAAAATTCTCTGCAACTTTTATTCTTTATTCTCTCCATTTATTATTATTTGTTATTAATCCTAGTGAGAGAAAGTGAGCTCTTTGTTCATCTACTCTATCAGAGAGTTTTTAAATTTAATTTTTGTGAATTAATTTGGGTTTCTCTTCACCCGTGTGTCAAGAAAGAAGTCATTATTGGGTTACACTTCAACCAAAAAAAGAAATGTGTAATTTATGGTTGCCCTTCACCCATTTTAAACAAGGAGTTGTATTGGATTTCTCTTGACCCGTAAAACAGAGAATCTAGTGATCCTCGGTGTGTGTGGATTCACCCGATAAGAGTGGACGTAGACATGTTTGTCGAACCACTATAAAAATTTCCGTGTGTTCACATAGCATTGCTTGCATTCATCTCATAGTATCATTTTTAATTTGTTCAAGTTTAAAATATTAAAAAATCCAATTCACCCCCCTCTTAGATTTCGCCAACTGGGACTTCACACATGACTCCCCAAATTTGTGCAATGCTGTCTCACGTGTTATAACCTCAAATCTTTAAACCATAAGAAATCTAATGTTTATTTAAAGATAATGTTAGTAGAACTTCCTATGTCAATTAATATTCTATCGATTTGATCTGTTCTAACCATCAATAATACTACTAAAGCATTATTATGGGGATAATTTACTCAATTTCATCCTCATCTGTGAACATAATTAGAACTGATACTACATTCAGCCTTTTTTTGATTCTTACGTTCATTTACATGCAATTCCAAGACAAAATTAGGCAAAGAATACTTAATTTTGTTCAACATTCTGATAAAATTCATAAAACTTATTCTTCATACTCTCAAACGAATTTACTTTTATAGGTCGAGGTTAAGGTAGCAAAGTTCCTCGCCTTTTGATTTCTTCTAAAATTTGTGAAAAAAAAAACATTCAGGGGGCAAACTTTCTATGTTCTTGTAATTGAGTTACCCTTTTTATGTCATCCATTCAGGTGATTTTCTCTCTTTTTAGTAACCACTATCTCCGTGCCTTTTTACTTTAAAGATTTCAAGAACCTGACCATTTGTTCTATTTGTATTGGGAATCCTCTTTCATCGTTTTTCTTTTCTTACTATTAAATTTCAAGAATCGGGCTTTATCTGAAGAATATGACCCCAACGCCTTTTCTTTCGTCAACTTTAGAATAACCTGGTCCTCTATTTCTATCTTATCTAGCAATTTTCTCTAAACTGTTTTATACATGGTAACTGATTGCTTGGCTGTAGTATACCATACCCTATCTATTTTTAATTCTTAATTGAGATCTTTTTATACAAGTGGGTGATGGAATGCCCTTAACTCTATTACTTCTTTATGGTATCTTCTTACAAAACTTCTGAGATTTTCTCCACCACCCTATTTCAATAATAACAAAGAGCTCGAGGTCTTAATATTGAAAATGACCTCTTTGAATTCTTTGGTGAAGACGTTGTAGAGCTATTTAAAACTACGAATGCTCTTTGGTGTCAAGCTGGTAAACCACTTTTTGCCCTGACCTTCTAATGTTAATGAGAACAAATGACATAGCTGATCTTCATTTAAGCTTTGGATCAGTATCATCTCCCCAAAAGAAATCTATATGTAACAACAGATCTGTTCTTCTTGTGAATAAGATAATCTGAGACATCTTGAACTGCCGAGGTAAGGTCAAGTTTAAAATTTTTCAAGAAAAAAGAGATTTTGAATATAAACTAGAATATGGTATAGATTTTGTGTCTCTTAGTGTATCTCATTACTTCTTGCTATCTATCTCCTCAACCAGCTTCCTTACCAAGGATTCAATATCCTTCACATTGGTAACAACACCGTAGGCATCCTCTCTTCAAGATGTATAGCACTTCGAGGCTTATCGTTCTCTTTGATGATTCTGATATAATGTTCTTCTCATATCCTAAGGTCTAAGCCAGTCTTTTACCTATACTTACTATTCACCTCAGGTTTATGGGATGAAATAATGGACTCGGGTTTATACCTTTCTAAGATTCTAAAAGGAGCATTATTGTTTCTCTTTTTAATTCCTCTCTCAGGGGATGAGTCTATAACTTTCCCTTTCCCTTTTTTGCTGTTATATACCTTCTCTTGGGTGCATTCTCATGCACCTTATCAATATGTCTTTTAATATGTATTATATTTAGTATATTGCTTTCCATCGCTTTTGAGGGTGTGGCTATTCATGGGTCGAATGACCCAGTTTATAGCATTTTTTTAATTTTTAAGACCTTTTTTACTAGTGTTTGAATTTACTGGTCCTTCTCCATATGTCATTTCTCATTGTCTCTTAGTTGTTGAACTAACTGACTGGCCTTTTCGACTTTCCTTATATAATAAGACCGATGAATGGGTGAGACCCTAGAGTTTGACTGAAAACTTGTATTTTTCGAAACTCCACATTGCTTATTATGGTTATCATTATTCCCCGAATTTCTCATTTTTATTACATTGCTCCTAGTGGTATAAGTTCTTGTTACTGCCATTTTACCAACTTTGTTTGTGAACTCATTAGCTTTTTATTATTGTTCCCACAGATGACGCTAAATATTGATGCAAAAAATTATTTTTTCTTAAATTTCGTGCATCACAACTAAATATTGATGCAAGAAATTGTTTCTCCTTGAATTTCATGTATCACCATTATCTTTAATGTTTGTTGAAGCTGGATTCTATCTAAAAACAAAGAAAACAACTAACGAAAAAAGTAGGTTTCTCAACGAAAATTCTTCAATACTCAAATTAGGGTTTTTCTTGAAAATGAAAAGAGAAAACTATATAAATTTGTATTAGAGAAAATGATAGCAATTTGGTAATCAGCAGTTAACTCCCATTTACTTGGAATTTTCACCTTTTATTGCCTGGATCTATAACTATTTACACATATTGCAAATCCACCGTTTCTCTCATAAGATTAAGGGATTATGCATCCATTTTAGGAAACATAATCATATCTATCATTATCCCTATTTATCTAATAATTTTAAATATTCTATTTGAAATTGTTAAACGAGTCAGTGTTACTGTCACGATTTGATCTCTGAAGCTCACCCATAATTGAGCTCACAGTCAACCTTCAACCAAGGTTTTTTGATCGAATAGCGATCACACTATATCTTTGACACCCCGACATCGTCAAGGACATCAATTTCCCATATGAGAGTTGACAATGACAAATGTTATAAACAAGAAACCTTGAAATCTCAAAGCCTCATATGTTTGCACTCTAATCAATATAAAAAGTCTTGATCTCGGATGTTTATCATAATCTCCCATTATAATGTATAATTCATCTAAGAGGCTTCTCTTGAGCATGCCTTAATAGGTTTTGAATGGTTATACAAGAGTTGGGTCTTTGCTGGACCCGAAACTTGTATAATTTAAAAATTTCCATAATCAAAATTATTATCAACTCTTCTTAATAATAAAAGTTGATCAATAGAGTTTTTTTTTCAGTAAAATTCAATTATATTTTAACTAATTTTTAATATTTTAATATTTATTTTATAACACCTATCAAATAAAAAGTAATTGTGTTTATATTATCAAGGATGTGTTCGATAGCATGCATAGAACGACATCAAAATAAATTGATGATATTATATTAGATTAAAATGTATAGTAATAAAGTTAACTCAATGTTGTATTAAATTTATTTTTTAATATTTTTATTTATTATTACTAGTAAATTATTTAATTTATATTTTAATATTTTTTATTTTTAATGTATTTAAATAATAATTTTTATTTTGATTAATTATTTCAAGGAAGAAATTTATTCACAAGGCCTCAAGTGAGATGGGTGTAAATATTATATTTTGAAAATATCATTTATGCTAAATTTGGGAGTATAATGTCCAATATACCCCTGATCTTTATTGTTATTTATACTTTTTCTTCGTAAGGCGTCCTGTTATAATATTAAAGGAAATAAAAGAAAGAGAACAGAAAAAATAGCTGGTGGAGAAGCAGCTCACAAATCACATGATGCCAGCAGAAGTGTAGATAAGCTTGTGTCAATCTCAAAACTCATATTCCACGTTACTCAGGTGATTTTATCGAAGCTGTCTAATCGTTGAAAGCTGCTACTTTCTCGAATGCTCCGTCACTTCTCAACCCATCTTCCTCACTTAGCGATCAGTGAAAACAGAGGACAAACCCCATCAGTCAGTCAAGAATCATAATCAGAATAAATGGCATCCTGTTCTTATTCTCTGAAATTAAACAATATGATATTGTCATCTTCCTCTAGACCATCTCTATCAAATGCAGTTCTTTCTTCCTCAAGTTCATCATTTTCTCTTCTTTCATATTATCCGAGACTTTCTCCTATTAGAACTTCACGTTCACATTCATTCGATATAAAAGCCTCTGTTTCTTCCGCTACCATGGCCGAACCTGAAGGCATCAAGGTTTACTGCCCTCTCTCTTTTTATTTACGAGTTCCTCAGTTTTTGAATTTCTTTTTTGATATTTTTTTTGAATATGCATGTGTCATATATGTTTCAGATTAAATCGGTGCCAACTACGCCAATCGATGGCCAGAAGACCGGAACAAGTGGTCTAAGAAAGAAGGTGCTTTTATTCATTTCTGAATAGAATTTGTTATTGGTTTGTTTTTGCTATTTATAATTCGGATTTGTCAATATTAACGGTTTATTGCTGAGAAAAAAAAAAAGAAAATGAATTATAATTCTGGGTATTGTTTATTTTCT
>JAVXUL010022869.1:0-11793 GCA_035590515.1 Trichilia minutiflora
GGCCATTATCCCATCCACGTGCATACACTACACGAATGGATTCTTATGCCCATGATTTTAAATTCAAAATATCATTTAAATTACAAGATGGGGTATCTTTCTTATGAAGTTTTCATGCCAAGGGATAGGGATTAGAACGAAAAAAAAAGAAGAAAGAAAAGATAATTCCACGAAATATTGTTTTAAAAACTTGATTACGACAACATCACATTACATACACAATCAAAATCAAAGAGATTAGGTAATTGGTTTAGTATTATTCAAATAGGTAGAAAAATCTTTTGTTACAATTTAAGTATAAACGTTTTTTATTAACTAGTTAATGATGCGAGAATCAAATAGTTTTGGTATACATTAATCCAACAATAAAATAAATTTATTTTTAAGTTTCTCAATTTTTTTTCATTTTTCTTTAAATATTATTTATTCATTTAATTTAATTTTGACTAATCATGTCATTTTACTTGATTTCCAACAATAAAATAATTTCCGGGCCAATAACAATTAAATTAAACAATTTTAAAATATTATATATCTTTCATGTTTCAACGCACTATAAAGAAGCAAGAAAAATATTTTTAAAAAAAGAAAATTATAGCAATCAATGTTATTATCAATGTTTTATTCATTTTGTAAGTTAATGAAATCAACAATGATATAATATATACGATTAATTTATTACACAATGTGTGGTCAATTTATTACAAAATTTGAGGTGGGAAGATAAATAAGCTTGAGAGTCAATATCAAAGTAATGAGACGTTGATAAGATAAGAACAGTTAATATTAAATATTAAAAAATAAATAAATATTACTAAAAACGAGTGTTATCTCAAAATAAAAAAATTTAGCATCCCTTTGAAAGTATAACAAAATTATCACAATCTTAAGAAAAGATTAAGCCAACAAGATAGATCAGAAGAATATTAAATAAAAGAAGTTAAACATGTTTAAAATTTTAACGAAGGAAATAATTTTTTTGGATAAATTTATTTTTTCCTCAACACATTGTGACTTATACTTTTGTTAAATAACTTAAAGAATTTTTAGTTATAGACATTTTAATCATTATTAGGATATAATTCTTTTTTAGTTAATTTTTTTAAAAAAATAAGAGATGGAAACAATTAAAACAAATATATTTAGTTTTGTTGTTTCAAAGACTATGAACTTACTAACAAATCATTTTAAAAAATTAGATATCATTTAAAATCACGGGAATTTTGTTATACTTTAAAAGTAAAACTAAAAATGTGTTTATTAATTTTAATTTGAGTAAGATTTACTCATCTTTTCATAAATATTTGATAACTATCATTTAGTTCTTTCATTTTACAACAACTATAACATCAAATTTATAATATTTAAATACTAACAAAGAATAGGTCAGACTCCAATCGCCTTGAGTCCCCACTAGTCTTTGAGCGAAGAGAGCAAGTCATGTGGTCAAAGATGCTATGAGTTAGAGTTAACTCTGATCTGATCGTTAAAGTAAACCAAGTCAATAGAATTGGAGTGTCTTGTCATAGTGGTCTATGCTTAGTCCGAGTACCGCTCCAGGAATCAAAGGAGAACACCCAACAAACCTCATATACACCTATCCACGCGTATTTGAAGCAATCCTTTTGTTTAGCAAAACAAAAATGAGAATAATTTAAAAACATACACGTACCATAAATTATGTAACTCTCTCATTTTTCTAAGTCTATTAATCCCATCACATGTCAGATTCTAGTGGACATACATGATAAGGTATTTATTATCTTATCGAATAATGATGATGGCACAATTAATCTAAAAGAAACTTGTACGCAGCTCTTTGACAAGTGGTCAATTCATTCCCATTCTTCGATGATCAGTCAACTTAAGGGCTTAGGTGAAACAATCCCAACTTGGACAAAAAAGTGAGGTATAAAAAAGGGGATTTTGATTTTTTAAAGAGATATATACTTCTTTACCACCTTTACACTCTAACTAACTTAAAAATCAATGTTTTTCTACTAAGAATGCCCAACATCACATAGATTTTTTTCTTATTTTATAGATCTACAAGAGCAAAAGACCAAACACTTACCTTGCATTTGCCTACGCGAAGTCACCTATGGGACGAACACATGAGCAAAAGAAGTCTTGGTTACTTTGTGTACCAACAGCTGACACATCTGTGGGAATCTCAACAAAAAGTTATTTGCATGTTGTTCAATGAAAAAGAGGCGATAAGAGGAGCAGCTAATTTTCATGAAAAGGAATAATAGGAGCCGTTCAACTAGAAGCTTTTCGATAAAGGATAATACTATAGAAACGATGGATTAGATTTGAAAACTAGAGGCTTCCAGCTCTTGTGAGAGCACGACGTACGAAAATACCATTGCAACCTCTATATGTAGGAACACATTAGTACGGAAGGATTGTGGAATATTCCTATTGCTAGGAGAGTTGAGAACGATGAAAGAACAATTGACAAAGTTGCTAGCCAGCAGAACAGAGATATTGGAGAATGAGATCCTTAAGATTAAGAGGTGGATCACAGAGGATCATGTTTAAAGAGTGGCAATACAAGTGATTGCCCCACTTGACGTAAAGAAGAGCCAAACCCCTGATTATAATAAGAGGAAGGTTGTGAGAAGACCACCCATTGTAGCCCTCATCCGACGTGGCCAAGGATAACTGTAGCATAGAAATTGAAGGACAAAATGGTGGAAAGACTGATAGAAGAATCTATATTTTTGGAGGATGGAAATGCAGCTTTTAAAATTCATTAGGCACCTGAATCGATACGATAGGCACCCAAGCTCAATTTAAAAAGGTGAAAAAGTGCATTAGAATAATGTTATATGATTTGGGAGCTAAAGAAATAGCTCCCCGTGAGGAGGTTCCTAGGTTGGTTAATGTGGCTACCCTTATCTCCACCTTTCCCTTCTCTAAAGAGATCCTGGGGGTAAGTCTCCCCAACAAGTTTAAAAAGTTGTAGTTAATGCCCTATATTGAAAAAACTGACTTGACATTACATGCAGATCTCTTTCGATAGATGATGCTAATCTAAGGGTAGATGGATCTACAAATGTGCTGATCATTTTTTCTGATCCTTAAAGGACCAACAAGGTAATAGTATATAAATTTGGCCTTAGAAGGTATCAATAGCTTTAAACATCTAGCAGCTCCTTTCAAAAGCGAGTTTTGAGAGGTTATAGTTACCACCAAAAATTTGAGCTCCTTGTTGACAATAAGACAGGGCCGAATAAGATCTTAAGGAATTTCACTTGAAGTTATCACAAGGAGGTTATAGATTTAGGAGCGTTTCATCATCCTTTAGATATCCATATGTATTTTTGATGATGAACAAAGAGATTAAATTATTTGTCCAATGTTTTTAAATTGACTTATGACATTTGACTATTAGAAAAATTGATTTTATATTAAATCCATTATCTATTTATGACAATGAAAGATTAAGATATTTAAATGGTTATAAGTTAACTTGAATGTTTCACTGGTTGAATATTTATAAGTTTTGAATGATTTTAATCAGTTCGTTAATATTGATTGATTGATTTGATTTGACATATATTTGTTAATATTGGTCTAATAGGATATTGAAGAACTCGAGTTTTGAAACCCTTAAGGAACGTATCGATTCTCTAAAGAAAGGTATCGATACTTTGTGACAATCTTTTCGATATATAGAAGTTCTACCTTTGAGTATCTGAACCTCAAGAAGAAAAGAATTGAATATAACAACTGAAGCTTAAACGTATCGATACATTTAAGGAAGGTATTGAAACCTTCAATCAAAAAGATCCAGAAAAGACGATACTTGCGAATATATCGATACCCTAAAGGGAATGTTCCAAAACCTTCTGTAGATTCAAAGCATAATGGCTAGTTTTGATGCATTTATTGTAAGAATTAAACGCATTTTAAAAGAGCCATTGAGTGAAATCACTTTAGTATTTAAATACTTGAAGATGTTATAGAACAAATAGAGAATCATCAAAGATTATTGTACTGAGCTTTACAAAGAAAATTCCCTTCTGTAATCAATTTTATTCTCTCACTCTATAATTTTTCTTTAAATTCATTTTTAGTGTGAGAAAATAAGAAACAAGAATTTATTGAACATCAATTCTATTGAAAGAGTTTTATTGTTATCATCTTCATTGATTGTATTGGGTTACTCTTCACCCGTAATAAAGAAAGATTAAAACTTGGATTTCTCTTCACCCAGACCAAATAAGAAGTATAATGGTTACCTTTTACCCTTAAAAAAGAGTTATAGTGGATTACTATTTACCCAGATTAAACTAAAAAGTGTAATAATCTCTTAGTGTGTGAGGATAATAATCAAGAAGACTGGATGTAGGCTTAATAACTGAATCCTTTAAAAACTCTGTTTGTATTTTCTCTCTCTATTCTATTTATTTCATCTGTCTAGTTATTTGCATTTGTTATAAGTACCATAATTTTAAATTATTGCATAAATCATTGAGCATCATTTTCATAAATTCTTTGTAAAATCGATATTATACCCAATTAACCCCCTTTTTTGGGTTTTTATTATTAGGACTTCAATTGGTATCAGAGTGTAATACCTGGTCCAAGACTGTTAACAATATTGTCTGCTTTGGTTCAACCCTTGGGGCCTCACGATTTTGTTCTTGATAATGGATTTTTGAGAACTTCCCAAGAGATCACCCATCTTGGTACTGCTCTCGTCTAAGCACACTTAAATGCATAGTTCTTAGAAATAAACCACCACCCATCCTAAAAGGCCTTGTTGACAACTTGATTCTAACTCTACATATATAACCCAGTAACTTTCTCTCTCATTCTGATGTGGAACTCTTCCTACCCCTACAGCCATCCTGAAGCCTATTAGGAGCTACTCCTTGTTCATTCCTTTTCCCTAGGCCACTCCCTGCCCTCAAGGACCGGGATATTACAGGCCCACCAGTTTTCATCGACTCGTCCTTGTACCCATAGTCATACTGAAGGAGAGTTGGCTTTGATACCATATTGTAAGACCTGGTCTAAGACTGTCAATAATATTGTCCGCTTTGGTCCAATCCTTAGGGCCTCACAGTTTTATTTTTAGTAATGGGTTCCCGAGAATTTTCTAAGAGGTCACCCATCTTGGTATTGCTCTCGTCCAAGCACGCTTAACTGCGTAGTTCTTGGGAATAAACCACCACCCATCCCAAAAGACCTTGTTGATAACTTGGTTATAAATTGTTGACAACTTGATTCTAACTCGACATATATAGGCCAATAACTTCTTCTCTTATTCCGATGTGGGACTTCTCCTACCTCTACAGTCATCTTAAAGCCTGTCAGGAGCCGTTCCTTGCTCAGACCTTTACCCCGATACCCCACCCCACCCTCAAGGACCGGGATGTTACACAAAGCCTAGCTCACTGCATATAAGATTAACACCTTATGAGTAATAGATCATTATGGCATCATCATGCATTTTATCTTAGGTTATAAAGGATCAATTTACTAATCATCCCTTCTTTTCCGATAGTTTCAATTATACTTATTAAAAAAAGAGGATGCAAATATATTTGACCACAATGGGCTTTGACATCCTTTAATATACTAGAAGAGGGGTATACAACACCCACCCTCATAGATGAGATCACTAGAAAAAGAAAACCCAAATGAAAGAGAGATTGGATCATAGAAGAAAAAAACTTGTTCACTCTCAATGGAAAGACCATGAATATACTATACTATATTTTAAATAGAATAGAGTTTAATTGAATCTCAAGGTATAAAAATATTAAAGAGATTTAGGATATGTTAGAGGTCACACATGAAGGGACAAGTACAGTTAAAGATTCAAAAATTAGCCTTATAGTTCATGATTACGAACTTTTTAAAATGAAACCATATAAAAATGTAGAAGATATGTTGACAAGATTCATTGTCACAATTAATGGTTTAAAAGCTCTTGGCAGGATATATTCGAATGTAGATATAGTGACCAAAATTTTGAGAAGCATACCAAGATTGTAAGAAGCCAAGATAACTACCATAAGTGAAGTAAAGGTTCTGAGAACTCTATCATTTAAAGAGCTACTTGGGTTATTGATGACGTGTAAATTAAAGGCAAACAGAAATAAAGAGGATGATCGAGAAAGAGGAAGAAAGAATGTAGCAGTAAAAGGCAAAAGAGATGAAGAAGATGAATAAACTGATGAGGATTATTTTTGGCTAATGAAAAAGAGAATGAAAAAGATGTTTAACAAAGACCAAAGAGAAGAAACTGGAGAAAAAAAGACTTCTAGCAAATGGATAAGGCTGATAAGTACAAGAAGGAGAAAGATAAAGATAAAAAGAAGGAAATAATAAGCTATGTGTCATGCCCCAATCCTAGTCAACCACGTGACAATCACTGCGAATCCCAGAAATACATCCTATCACTTAGAATGCACCCCTAAGACCCACAAGGCATTAGTACCTATTTTCAAACTTATTTTCAAAAATAAGACAAAATAATATAATATGGAAGATTTTTAATCATACAAGTATCAACATTTGTATTTTCTCAAAATACAATATAAGTTATTCCTAGCCAAGTTAAATACATAAAATCATTTTATTATAAATAGTTTTCGATACAGTGGACCATAATATAAAAACTTGAGTCGAGTATCTGAAAACTGTGCTGAAATTTCGCTTCAGTTATGTTATACAGCGTCCGACTACACTAACCTGAAATGGGAAGTGAAGGGTGAGTATTTGAAAAATTACTCAGTGAGTAGACAAATAAACAAAACAAAAATCAGAGGCCCAAACACTATTATGAAAAATTTTTGTAATCATAAAAATCAATCATAGTGAAATGTGACATCATATACATATCTAAAAACCAATAGAATATCAAATATGTATATCCCCTCGATTTATAGGATCCTATCCATTCCCTCAGAGCTATATGGTTGATCCGCAATCCTAATTGGGGATGTGTACCCATGCTTTAGTATGGACATGTAGATCCCACTCATCCCTCCTTGGATTGTTGGCCAATCCACACTCCGAGATCTATTGGATTCCACCCATTCCATATGAGCTATATGACTAATCCTCACCCACATATAGTTAATAACATGGCACATAAAAATAATAAATCAATCTCAATGGCCCATTAAGGCAAATCAAATAACTGTTGACTCTCAAGGCCAAAAACATTATCTGTGGCTCTCAAGGCCAACCATTATACTCAACAAACATATATAAATTAGGCCTCTGGCCTCAATATATACTCAACTATGTTATATTCACAAACATATATAAAATTGACCTCTGACCTCAAAATCACAATATCAATATATAAATTAGGCCTCCGGCCTCACATTTATGGCAATCCAGGTTTCATCACAAACCTATTTCTATCACAAATAAGGGGCTATCCCGACCATCCCACAACATACATCCAACGCCTCCTTATTTCAGTTATATATCTATACACATTCATATGCTATCATCTCTAGCATTATAGTTATTCAAAAATAACATAAAACAAGGCGGAAGGAAAGGAATGTGTCCACTCACTGTTCTGGGATGGGAAACCACCCTCTTGGTACCTCATCGCGACGGAGATCCTCCCGTCTCGACTATCACGCCTAGATTTATATACAAACACAGATTCAATAATCTATCACAATGTGCGTGCATGATGCAATGCATGCTCATGCTACTCTTGCACTCCTCTCTCTCTCTCTATCCTTTTTCTCTTTCTAACATACTGCCATATATGAATCTCACTCTCCTATCAAGTATTTTTTATCTATTTCAATACCAATAGCTATCAACATCCTTTAATTTATCGATACCAACGATAAATTAGAGAACTCCCAATTTTTAAGATTTTGTGAACAATACCTGAGCTATATATTCTTAGATCTACTCGAAATAGTAGCTTAAAAAAGAGAGATGAGATGAGAGATCGGCTTATTTGAACTGGTAGGTGAGCTTGGAGCCTCTATTTGGCTTGAATCTCTCTTTAACTACTATTCACCGTACCTTCTTTCCTCATGAATCCTTATGATTCGACAGGTAAAACTCCGATCAAAGGAGATTCTTGTGTTTTGGTGTTGATTATGAGTTCATAGGAACTGAAATGATGGAGTTTAGTAGAGAAATGACTGAGATTTAGTTTCTCACTGAGGAGAGAAATGGATTCTGTTAAAAATGGAGAGAGAGAGTGAAATGAGGGATTCGGGGAAGACGATCCTCTACTTCTGCGTAAATAGGCTGTGTAATAACCAAAGGTATCGATACCTTTTAAACGTATCGATACATTTGGCCTCACATAGCAATGTATCAATACCTTTCCCTAAAGGTATCGATACCTTCGGCTCTAGTCCTCTTTCCGAGGACTGCTACTTTAAATGGGTATAACTTTTGATTCGGATATCGTCACGGAGTCTATAATATATCAATGAAAAATTCTCTTTGAGCTCTACAAAAATAATAGAATTTTTTTTTTAATTGGAAATGATTAGGGTCAAAAATTCAATTATTTCTTATAGACACATATTATATACTACACATCTTCTTCTAAAATAAATTCAAGTTATCACATCCTCTCGCACATGATTTAAAAACTACTATATGCACGCAAACTCATGAGAGTTTTATAATAATTTCCATAATCCTAAGGGACAGATTTCACAAAATCCATCATGGATTTGTGGGTATTAATTTAATAGGTGGGAGTACTTATATATCAAATCTTATTTTGTATGTGGATTTGGATAGCGGATACCCATAATTATAACCTCAAACTCTATATAAACTTATCATGGATTTAATTTTAATACTTAAACCCCTCTCAAACTTGTTTTTTTACTACTTTAATTTATCTTATTAGGGTTAGATAAAGTTGGGTACAAAAAAAAACTGACTCACTACCATCTTTAAACCGACCTTTTTTTGGTTACCAACTGATATACATAATGTTGATAATGATGCAATTTTATTTTCAGATTGTGATTGTGGTATTATATAAAAATTTGTACTGAGTTTGTTTTTATACAATAAAGTACAATGCAGATAAAAAATATTATCAAACATTGTGCAAAAAGAATTTCATGCAAACCCATTTTTTGATCCATTCTAAACCGGCATGCCAAATCTATCCCACAGTGGCCTCTTGCTTCATATTAATTATTCACTTCACTCCCACGTAACCTAAGAAATTAAAACGCGCAAATGTCAAAAAAATTTAGTTTAAATTGTAAATCATAAAAAATATGAGGATGTAGATAATATATCTACAAATAGAAAAGATAGAAATTTAATAAATATGTTACTCATTGAATGAAAAGAAAAACAAAAAACTTAGGAGTATGAGATTTTATTCAATGCTAAGGAACATATTTAGAGTAGACTATGCTATGACAATCACATACAACAATGAATCACTTAAATATTGGCTTCTGTCATCTTTTCTAATTTTTGACACATAATGGCCACTTATCATTTTACAAAGGACTATAATTTATTAATGATAAAAAATTTATTAAATAGCAAAAATTTATTAATAATAAAAAGTGGTGAATGCCACCGATAACATATATAGCAAAATAGCAAAACATATAACAAAATAGCTATATATATATGTTTGCATGATGGACAAGAAGGAATAGTGGCCGCCATAGTCAAAGAAAGCCTCCAGTTTTGTAGGTCAAGGATTGTTGGAAGAAAGATAAAGAGGAACACTTCCTTGTGAACTACTGTAGCTAGATCCCTTTTAATGTTTACGTTAGAGGTTTGAAATTTATAATTAGTTGTCTTTGTTTATGTTTTATGTCTTGGGCTGGAGCCAATAATTATTTATCATTGTACCTTTTCCTTGTGAAGGATAGGTTATGTCTGGATTCCTGTTTGATAATATCAAAATATAATTTAGATTTGTTAATCAAACAGAAAAATACAAAACACATGGTTCTTTCCCCAGATATAACTATCCTTTCCCTTGATGGCCATTTTTGGCTTCTAGCAAACAAACAGCGACAATGTCTATGATTCGTGTGCGAGAAGCAAAACCTCCTAGTGCTTCCTTAATTGATTGGACGATCTTGTCTCCCCCTCTGTTCTATATAATTGTCAAGTTTGGATGTGAAATTTACTATTTTGACATCCAATATCATAATATTGAAAAAGACTACATTGTACTGTTCTTTAAAAGTGTTGAAAATCCCAAAAAAGAGAATTTGAAATGGAAATGGCTGATCTTATAACTTCAATGGGTGCTTCGATGCAAGTTCGGTCAATAGAAAAGGCAAAACATTTTTAATATTTTAATTGGACAAAGAAATTGTGTCAGTCATCACATCGGGCTGATCTTATAACATTTTTAATGTTTTAATTGGTAAACTTTGAATCTCTGTCGTATTTCTTGTAATATGTAAAAGTGGCAAGAACATATGCCGATGTTATCATTGTTGATTTTATAAAAAAAATTTATAAACTTTGAAAGAAACGTAAATTATTCATATCAATTGCCGATGTTATCATTGTTGATTTTTAAAAAAAATTTATTGCTTATTAGGATTTCGTACACGAAATTAAAACACAGAATATTAAGAATTAAATATCTAATTGTACCGAATTGATGAAATCTTTTGGTTATATCTTTTTTCTATCCTCTAAATTTTTTCAAGCCATTAATAAGTTAAAAATTGAACTAAAATTAGGTTATTCTGTATATCTTTTTTTAATATATAAAACTAGATAGTGGACTTAACTTACAGATAAATGGTTTTATTAAGCCTCCCTACTAAAGGTTTTAGTATAACTTATAGATTTATATTAACTGTCGTACTAGTTCTTTAAAGACGTCAAACTCAATTTATCATTAGATTCATATATTAAGTGAATATTCTATTAGTCCGTTTTAATAAAATTATAACAAAATAATTAATATAAGCCTACAAATATTTAACATTTTCTCACTTGAGTTACATTAATCAGTTTTAAATAATTTTAATTACTTGACAAAGATTCTTGAGCTAATAACAAAGAAAGTATTTTATATAACCACATTAAAAATAATAGTTATGAGTTCAATATGTTGAAACAATTCAGTCCAATCTAATCTTTAATATTAGATTATGATAATTAATGTATCTTGTTATCAACACATAGTCAATCCATAATCATAAATATTATCAATAACTGATATAATTTCTTAACTAGTAGTGTAATATGATATGATGTCTAATTAAAAAAAATTATTAGGCCTCGATAAGATAATGAAGTATCAATAGATATATCCAATATAATTATTAACTTTAACAAGTCATATCTTTAACTACTATTTTTTTATTCTCGAGACTTTATATGGTATTAATAAGTATGTTAAATACAATTGTCATATATGAGTTTAATGACATATCTTAAATCGATGTATTACATAATCAATATGAATGATGATCATCAAATAACAAAATAATTAATTATAAAAGAACAATACGCATTTATTATTAATATCTAAAATATATATATATAATATGAGACTCCCACTAAATCAAAGTATCATTAAATCTTTGTATACCTACATTTACAATAAAATGCTCAAAAACTATAGGTCTTAATCCTTTTGTTAAAGGATCAGCTAAATATAAAGTTAGTCTTAATGTTTTTTTTTTATCATAACATCTCCCTTTTTGACTAATTCCTTAACTATCAAGTACTTGATATCTAAATGTGATCGGTTGTCGAATCCGTCAAAAATAAAATACCAACTCAGTCCTAAAAATAAACTTATAGATAGTGATGAGTGGG
>JAVXUL010022890.1:0-11792 GCA_035590515.1 Trichilia minutiflora
GTAAAAATAACTTGAAGATAAAATTTCTTAAATGAAATGTGTTATACCTGGTTCTTGGAAGGAAGTGGGGATGGTACCCTGGGAGGACTCGACCCAGTCCCCGCTGACCACGAATTAGCGGTCCTTTTAGTCTTTATTACAGGAAGGAGTCCCCTTTATCTTTGATTGGTATCTAGGACAGATTTGCAGATAATACCACCCTGGGTATTGGCTAGTGTTCTTCTTGAGGGAGTAAAAATACAACACCTCATTCGGGGTGGGGGTAGGGGCTTCAACATCAGCCTTCAACATGAACAATCCCCCCAGGACCCTCCAGCTATTCAGGATCAGCTGGTAGGGGGGATTTTGAAGGTCTCGAATATCCTCGCAAAATAACATTGGAGAGGAAACCTAACCCCTAGCAATAGGTTCTCTTCGTTGAAGGCCACTTCCCCTGGCCTAGAGCACTCAGAATTTCTTCACTCCTGGGAACCCCTGAGGATCACATTCCTAAGAATACCGTAGATTTGGTGGTAGGTCTATATGTTCGCCTCAGTAATGGTGGAAGGGAACCAATCCGCCTCATTTGGCCCCCTGGCCCGTGCCTGTCATAAAGTATTGCTCTCATCTTCTCCTCTTTCCTAGGTGAGGTTGGCAGTGTGCGTAGATTCCCTCTAATGAGAAGCATCCTTCCAACCTCTTCTATGGGCCATCTCTCTATACAACTTTAACAAATACTTGCAAACAAAAGCGACAAAAGCAAAACGAAGACCAGAAAAGCAAAGGAAAAAAGAAGGGCAGAAATTAAATCAAAGAGCTCTAGAGAATAAAAGTAGAGAGAGTAAGAAGAGAGAGAGTCAGATGTGTGAAAATGACAGGTGAAAGGGGTGGTATTTATAGTAGAAGAGGGATGATCTCCATTGTAGATCTAAATGATCAAGGAAGTGCCACGTGTCCCAGTCCATAAATGCCCTCCCATGGCTCGAGGAACGGTCATTTCTTCCCTAACAGTGTTTCAACACGTGGCACGCTTTCAACCCAGTATTTAAAATCTTTTAAGCATACAAGGCATCGCCAGCCCAAAGACAGCTATTGACAGGTGTGACGTGACTTTTGTTGGGCTACAGTTAATAAGGACGGAACGAAGACCCAGGAAGAACACATCATCAACAGGCTAAGGGCTCCGCTAGAAGAAAGAGAAGAAATCTCAGTGACTAAAAAGCTTCCATATCACACCAATCATCTCAGTGGTTGGCCACTCCACTAACTCAACCCTGATCACATGAGCCAAGGGATCTCCCCTGGGATGGATCGTCTCAGGTATGATTTTCTGGCATAAGCCTTATAGATCTCACACTAGAAACTAGGGGACTGGATGTTTGAAAAAAAATATAGGACTGACACATGGATACCCTGTCAGCAAGACACATAGTAGGTGGCCAGGTGTCGTCCCAGGAAATCTTCACTCCAAGTATACACCGGCTCAATCATCGCTAAACTTAGGGATTCCATCATCCCAGGTAATCCTTGCCCTAGGAAACCTGTGCCCAGGAGTCTCATTGTCTCAGTTTTCCTTCACCACAGGCAGTTTATCATCTCAGGATTTTCACCGCCTCAGGCCCCAGGAAGACAAGGACTTCTTCTCAGGTTTTTTCGTAGTGATCAACGGTACATCTCAGGCATCCAATAATTGGAACTTGCAGACAATCATCGTCTCAGGAACCAGAACAGCCTCTCAGGAAAATCGCTCCAGGCCAGGATTCCTTCCCTGACCCCGGTACCATTGGACACGTGCCACCCTCACTCAAAAATGGGAGTGAGTGCTGACAGTAAGTCTACTATCAAGGTATTCGTCCACCATAAATGCACTTGTCCCATCCTCTGACCATTTTCAGGTGATGGGACGGTGTCAGGCCTGTCACTTGCAGCTATGTCAGCAACATTAATGAATTCAGCTGCACACTACCCCATAGCAGACACCACATCATTTCTATTTTTTGATGCCTAGTCGCTGTCAGGGGGGACACTATATAAAAAGAGCTCCTTCAACGAAAGAGGGATTGGACTCTTTGACATTTTTGCACATTTGGAAAATTAAGAGATCTATCACCTTTATTCTCTCTTCTTCAACTCCGTTGGGTAACTTCTGTGTATTTTCTCCCATTTTTTGCCATTTCCGTTTTCTCTTCTCTGTGTTTGTCAGAAACACATCCCCTTCTTTATCATTTTTTTTACTTAGGCATCGGAGTTTTTTCGTCGAGAACGCTCTTGACGTCACTCCGAGGGTGTTACTATTTTGCAGGCTTAGGAGGTGAAGTCTTGTCTGGAACAACCACACTTTCAGTTAACCTCCGGTGAAAAAATCATTGTCCAATAGCAGCTCTATCACTCTCACACCTCACCAGCTAAGTCATTCCACGTTAGCCGCGAGGAGGATCCATGGATAATTCTTACACCAACATATCTATATCTATATTATAAGTTATATAATAATTAATATATTCTATATTTCTAATTTTCTCTGTTAGGTAATAATATAATATTAACATGTAATAATAATAAAATATTAATATATTATATCTTATAATTTATATTATTGTTTTTTACTTGTGTCTAAATGTAATATAATATTAATATATGATGTATTAATGTATTATATATTTATATTATTATATTTATATTTTATATATTAATAAATGTTATATTACTATATAATTTATATTAATATTATATGTTATATAGTTTATTGACTATATTCTATGTTATAGTATATTAACATGTAATAAGTAATAACAATAGAATATTAATATATTGTATGTTATATATTATATTAACGTGTTATATTAATATATTATAATTTATTATATGTTATATACTTATATGTATAAATAATGTTATAACTTATAAATTCATAATAATATTTAATACTATATATTTATGTTAATATTAACACATAATATTATATACTATATGTTATAATAACTACTAACTACATCTACATGTAATTATTGTAATATTAATATATTATATGTTATATGTATAATAATAAATTAATAATGTATAATGTATTGATGGTTTAAAGTTTAAATTATTAATTAATTAATAATTACATATAAAAAACTTTATTAAGGTTATAAAATAATCTAAAAAATTATTACTATTCTTGCAAGTTAATTGTCAATATAAATTATATTTTAAATATCATATCAATTTAAGTATTTAACTTTAAAATATATTTTAAATATTATTTGGGTATTTTCATCAAAGTCCAGTCTAAAGGCCCGAGCTTATCATATGAACATGACTCCCCCATCAATCCCTAAATACGGCGATGTTCCGAGATCTCTTCTTGCGGTACTAGAAGTAATAAGATCGTGTCAGGTGGATCATCTGAGGCTACTAATTCAAAGAATCTATCTCGCATTACTTATAATAAATATATACTCGAAAGAAATTCTCAGCACCACTTATCTGAGACCTCATTTTGAGACATTCGATCAAGCATCTATCGCATCTCCAAAAGCAAAATTAGGGCTCAGAGCTTCGGGGATACTTGTAACATGGAACAGCATCTACAACACTAGTATATGATGTCATCCAAGGCCTAACATATTTATAAAAGAACATCAGGACTCGAAGCCTCGGAAAATATGGTCTCGGGACCTCAGGTACACGTGGTATGATACGACACTTGCAACAGTCACACCTCGCGATTCTCGTAATAAATTTTTAGAGCATGCCAGTCCAGCAACGACACGTGTCAATAGGTACGAAATTACATGATTTCACATAACCGAATATGAAAATAAAGGCAGGTACGTACTATCATTTTGAGAGAATATTTAGTCACACACACCTGAGATACTGAGACTCAGAGACACACAAAGAGGATTTTACATTCATTCGATTTTTCTTTGATTTTACTCACTGCTCTCATCACTCCCTCACACAAGCAAAATCCTCGCTGACTTAAGTATCGGAAGGTTTTCGTCAGAAAATCGGTTTTACCTCTAAGGTTCCATTGTTTTGAAGTTAACAGAACTAGAGACCAAAGAAGAAGACAAGCTGGTGCTGGAGGTTGAAGACGACCACAACTTCTTGCATCAATATTTGGCACCGTCTATGGGAATCTTACATAAAAAGCTAGAAAACAACCAACTCTATCGAAGATGACAAACACCAGAGGTTATTCAACCAGAAAACACTTAACAAAATGGAAGAATATGGACGGAGACTCTATTGATGCTACTGCTATAGCAGATGAAGCTCATAATACCCTGCATGAGATTCTGGAGCATGAGAGCTCCAAATCTAATATCGATGAAGTTCCTGCTCATAGGTCACACTATACGAAGGAAACTGACGAGATGACCTGTCTGCTGTAACTACTTCAGGACAATGAATAATGGTATACAAAGAAGGACCAACAGATAGAAATGCTGGTCAAAAAAATGACAGAGATGAACAAGATGATGCAGATAAGCATGATGAGTACAAAGATACCAGATGAAGTTATAGAGAGTAGAACTCCCCAACTAGGAGTTGTAGCAAAGAACGACAAAGGGGTAAGAAGGAAGACCCCAAGTAAAAGATATACCATCACAAAGAAGGCAAAAAATAAGGCTATTAAAGAGTCTCACCCAAAGAAGATGGGAGGTATGGATGAAAATCTACCTTCCCATGTTCATGAGAGGCATTATCATGGATCTACGAGTATGTTCCAGAGCCTAGAAGTAGTCCATGAGAAATCAAATGAAACTAGCTTACCCCTTGATGATATGAGGGTGATCTTGGAATAGAGGCAGAGGAAGGAACGTGAAGCTTTCAAGCACAGATAATCTGCTGAATCTATCCAACAAACAGGACCATACTCAAAGTCGGTGTTTGCCCCCAAACTTTTGGGTCAAACTTTGCCTCAAAAGTTTAAGATGCTGTAGATTATCCCATTTTTTAGGAAGATAGACCCATCATTACACATAGACTTCTTCTATGAGATGATGCTTATCCAGGGCCTGAGCAAAAATTAGATGTGTCGTTTATTCCCGCTAACCCTAGAAGGCCAGACAAGAAAATGGTTTGTAGGTTTGACTCCTGGTAGTATCTGAGACTTCGGACAGTTGTATGACGTATTCACCAATGAATTCTGATGAGCTATTTTTAGTATCAAGACTCTTAGTTCCTTGTTGTTGCTCAAACAAGAAAATGGTGAAAGTCTCAGAAATTTTGTCAAGAGGTATCATGAGGAAGTGCTCGAGTTATGAGCCTTTCATCATCCTTTGGTATTAGAAAGATTAAGACAGGGACTGAAGATAGATAGGGCTTGGTATTCAATATGTAAGTCCTCGGTGAATACATATGAAGCTATTCGAAGGAAATTACTTGATGAGATTGAAGTTGAGAATCAAGTAATACTAAAAAATAAGGGAGGAGAAACCAGTAAGTGCTCCTCCGAGAGATAATAACTGATTCAAGAAGCCCGATAATAAGAGATGGAATAATAACAAGAGAAAATTCTCTGAGGTAAACCGTGAGAGAGACTGAGCCCCAGAGTATTATCGAAATGATAGGCGTAGGGAGGAGCCTTATGCAAGAGAAAGAAGATCGCCTCAGAGAGATGATCCAAGGCGAGTGGCTCAGCTGAAAGAGAAGAGAAAATTTAGTCCTCTAAATACGCCCTTATCGTAAATTCTAGAGGACGTAAAAAGGTGGGGAACCCTTTTATTAGATTTCTGTCCGATCAAAGCCAAGCCAACAGAGGAAGCGAAGAACAGATTCTGTGAGTTTCATCAAGATGTGGGACATTTGACAGATGACTATTATGACTTGTAAAACCATATCAAAGTTTTGGTCAGGAATAACTACCTGATCGAGTTCATGGCTCAGAATAATGAAAGAGCCCAAAATTTGAGGCAGGCCCAAAGGCATGATGACACAGTGATAATTACAGGAGGCCCCATATTAGCTAAAAATTCATACAGATCTTGAAAGAATTATTCTCGGTACTCTCTTTTGAGCATAAACATTAAGCCGCACTAATGAATGTACGTGCAAAAAAGAGGCCAAAGGTGGTCTCGAACTTGATACTATTCATAAATAAAGATGCATGTGAAGTTTATTACCCACATGATGATGCTCTAGTTGTTACATTGATGGTGGGGACTTCTTAGGTCGACAGAATATTGACTGACATAAAAAGTTCCATCGATATCATTTTCAAGGAGATCTTAGATTCCTTGGGCATTGAGGATCTAAGATTAAGGTCTGTCGAGACCATCCTACATGGATTTTGGGAGTCGTGTGTATATCCTGTGGGAACAGTACAATTACCGATGACTATGGATGACAGACCATATACAAAAAATACTATGATAGAGTTCCAGGTCGTAGATCTTAAGATGTTATATTCCATGATCTTGGGGAGGCCATTTATCCAATTTACAAAGGTAGTGAAAAGTGTTCACTACTTGAAGTTAAAGTTCAGAGCAGAAGATAGAATCGAGATAGTAAGAGGAAATCAGAAAGAGACCCAATCTTGCTTTGCCACCGCTTCGAGGAATTCCTACTGCATTCATAAGCACCCACTAGAGGAAACAGCTCTGGGACATGTAGAAGGTGGTCGACAAGTAGAGCCGTTGGAAGATGTGGATGAAATGACCCAATTTTAGAAGTCATCATCCGCTGAACCAATTAAAAAAATAGAGTCAGTGGTTATGGATGATAAACGGTCTAAGAGAACTATGAGGATCGGGTCTAACTTGACCCCCAAGCACAAAGCATCATCGACTGAAGTGTTAAGGTAGAATACCGATGTATTTGTCTAGTCCCACAATGATATTCCAGGGATCAGTGTTTCGTTTATCTCTCACCGATTGATGGTGAATTCAAATTTTCAACCTGTGACCCAAAAGAGGCGAACATTTAACGCTAAAAGGAGGGAGGCTATTAAAATAGAAGTTGATAAGCTTCTAAAAGTAGGGTTTATCCAAGAAGTTCAATACTCCGAGTGTATTGCCAATATAATGTTGGTGAAAAGGGCTAATGAAAAATAGAGAATGTGTGTAGACTTCACTAATCTGAACAAAGTATGCCCCAAAGATAGCTTTCTTTTGCTAAAGATTGATCAGCTAGTACATGCCATGGCAGGCCATAAACTTCTCAGTTTTATGAAAGCTTTCTTAGGGTATAATTAGATCAGAATGTATAAACCCGACCAGGATAAGACAACATTCATCACTGACTAAGGGCTGTATTGTTATACAGTCATGCCCTTCGGATTAAAGAATGCAGGGGTTACATTTTAGAGGTTAGTCAACAAGGTTTTAAAACCTTTGATTAGGTCTATCATGAAAGTGTATGTATATGACATGATCACAAAATCTGTGAAGGCCTCGGACCATACCAAACACTTGAAGGAAACCTTCTCTTACTTGAGAAGGTACAATATGAAATTAAATCCCGAGAAATATTCATTTGAAATTGGAGCAAAATTTCTCAGGTATATGGTCAGTGAATGGAAAATTGAGGTCAACTCGCAAAAGGTTAAAGCTATCTTGGATTTAAAGCCCACGACTATAATAAAAGAACTGCAGAGTCTAACAGGAAAATCGACGGCCTTGAGCAGATTTATCTCAAAAGCCACTGAAAAGTGTTTTCCTTTCTTTTAGATGATAAGAAAAGGAAAGAGATTAGAGTGGGATGAAGGCTGTGATAAAATTTTTCGAGAGCTCAAAAAGTATTTGACTCATGTTCTCCACCTGGTTAGCCCTGTTAAGGGGGACATTTTGCAATTATACTTGGCGGTTAGTAAATACTCTGTGAGCTCTGTTCTTGTGAAAGAAGACGATGAAAGGGTGCAAAGACCCATCTACTACACAAGCAAATCTTTACTGGACACCGAGATAAAATATACTCTAATAGAAAAATTTATTCTCTCACTTGTCACTGTTGTCAAAAAATTATGCCCTTATTTCAAGGTGCATCAGATAGTTGTGATGACAGATTAACCCCTAAGATAAATTTTTCATAAACCTGATTTGTCAAAAAGGTTAGTGAAGTGGTCTGTTGAACTCAGTGAGTATGACATACATTACTAGCCTCAAAAAGCTATTAAGGGATAGGCTTTAGCAGTCTTTGTAGTAGAATTAATGACCTCGAAATAGCTGATAATACTATAGGTCTCGGATACTAACAACATCTGAGATAAGAACAGTAACTCAGACCCCGTGATCTCAAAGAATGTCTAGTAATTGCATGTTGATGAAGCCTCAAACCTTCAAAGAGGTGGAGTAGAAATAATATTGAAAAGGCCTAATGGAGAAGAGGTCGTGTACTCCTTATAATTTGATTTTAAAGTAACAAACAATGAAGCAGAATATGAAGCACTGATCAATGGAATCAAATTAACTTAAGCTTTAGGAGCCCAAAGTTCAATCATAAACAGTGATTCACAGTTGATTACTAACCAGATTAATGGACAGTTTCAGGCTCGGGAAGACAACATACATGCCTATCTCACCTAAGTCAGAAAGCTAATAGGGATATTCCAAAGTGTTACAGTGAAGCAACTCTCTTGGACAGAAAAGTCTCGAGCCGATTCCTTGACAAAATTGGCCTCGGTGTTCAAAGGAAAAGCTCCAATCTTGGTACCAATTAAAGTCCTGACGCAGCAGAGTGTAAATCTGAAGGAAGATTTTGTTGCTATCATGTAGAAACCCGAAGTGGATGAAGGAACTGAAGTCTTACATTCAGTATGAAGAACTACCGACTAACAAGAATGGAGCAAGGAAGATAAAAAATAGATTAGCCAGGTACGCTGTTATTGATAATGTACTCTATAAACGTGGTTTTAACTTGTCATATTTGAAATATTTAAAACCAGATGAGGCTGATAAAGTTCTCGAAGAAATCCATAATGGAACCTGTGAAAGTCATGGAGGGACTCGTTCTTTGATGTACAAAATTATTCGACAAGGATATTATTGGCCAATAATCTAGCAGGATGCTTCCTAGTTAGGTAAATCTTGCCATGAATGTCAAATCCATGGAGATATTCTGAGACAGCCCCTGGAAGAGCTCACTTGCCTTTTGAGTTCTTGACCTTTCTCTCAATGGGGTTTAGATTTGATCGGACCACCGTTGATCACCCGAGCCAACACCAAATATGCGATTGTGACGATAGATTATTTCATAAAATGGGTGGAAACAGAGTCACTCTCCAATATAACAGAAAAGAAGACTACAGCCTTCATCAAGCAGAATGTAGTATATCGTTTTTTAATAGTTGATAATGAAAAGTAATTTGACAACGCCAAGTTCAGGGAATTCTGCTCAAATTTTTGTATTGACCTGAGGTTTGTTAGCCCAGAGTATCCTCAGGCTAATGGATAGGTTGAAGCTGCCAACAAAGTGGTCAAGAAAGTGCTGAAGAAGAATCTCAGAGAATATAAGGGAGCTTAGATTGAAAAGTTACTTAAAGTACTCTGGGCCTACATAATCACTCCCAGAACAGTAACAAGGGAATCTCCATTCTTGTTGGCTTTCGGATGTGAAGTCATGATCCCAATCGAGATTGACATCCCTACTTTTTGAATTCAATGCTTTGATGAAGAGAATAATGAGGCTAGCTGAAGACTAGACTTGAATCTATTAAAAGAAAAAAGAGATGAGACCGCAATACGAGTGACAGCTCATCAACAAAAGGTGACCCGCTATTACAATTAGAAAGTCAAACACCGAACTTTTCAGAGGAAGGATCTAGTCCTCCGATGAGTAACTCTCAACACCAAAATTCCTGATGAAAGGGTGTTTGGGCCAATTGGGAAGGACCATGCAAAGTCATTCAAATACTTAGACTGGGAGTCTACAAACTAGAGACTCTGAATGCAATGCCAGTCAGAAAACCTTGAAACGTTGATAAATTGAAGCTATATTATCCTTGATCCGATCTTTTTAGACCAAACCCCCTCGAGCCAGCCTCTGGCGTCATAAACAATTGCTCTATGAAGAAATTTCAACTATACCTCTCTCTGTAATACTCTCATTAAATCCATTTCCTTGTCAAGGCTGATCGAATCTTTCAACAGAAGACCTTATGCCAACGAGACCACGTCGTCTCCATACTAAGGATATTTATAGCTTATGGAACCATGTCATTTCGAGACTAGTTGTTAGGACCACATCGTCCCCAGAAGACCTTATGCCAATGAGACTATGTCGTCTCTATGCTAAAGATTTATGCAGCTTATGGAACCACGTCGTTCTGAGATCATATAGACCATATCATTCGAGGTTGATTGCTAGGACAATATCATCTCCATACTAAGGATTTATACAGCTTATAGAACCACATCATTCCAAGGCTAAATGGACCACGTCGTCCGAGGCCAACTGTTAGAACCACATCATCCCCAGAAGATCGTATACCAACGAGATCACATCGTCTTTATGATAAGGATTTATGTAGCTTATGAAACCATGTTGTTCCAAGGCTATATGAACTACATCATCCGAGTCGACTGTTGGTACCACGTCATCCCCAGAAGACCTTATACCAATAAGGCCACGTCGTCTCCATACTAAGGATGTATGCAGCTTAAGCAATCATGTCATTATGAGGCCATTTGGATTACAACATCTAAGACTAACTATTGGGATCATATCATCCCCGATCTCAATAATATTAATAGGATCATGTCATCCATGATCCGAGACTATGTGTCACGAACGATTTGTTTTACGTTCCGTTATGGATCATTAATTGGATATTCCTTTTAATTCTTATTTGATTGTATTATGTTAATGATTAATGAGATCAATAGTTTTGACAAACTATTCTTGTGTTTATGAAATGTGTTTACTTGATATTTCAATCTTTGCTGCATATTATCCGAGCTGATGCTATCACTAGATTGAAATAACTTATAAAAATTCAACCTTGATTTACTTTTAGGTTAAAAATTCATGCTGATCTGACCCCATAATTGATGAAAATTTTTCTAAGTTATTTGCTTGACTAAGTATTTTACTTAAAGCAATTTTTTATCACTTATTCTATTCAAAGTTTATATAAGTGGTTTGCATCAGTCAAACTTAAAGTTATCTATATAAATGACTTCTGTTATTTGATCAGTTTGAAGTTTTTTTGAATACGAACAGATATTATTTCAACAAAGGAAATTCTATCTAAGTGGAAGTTCAATTCAAAGGAATGATATAATATTAAAATATTTAATTCATACAAAATAAGGATATATCACTACTACAAATTAACCGAGACTAATTTTCTTTATTTATAACTTCTGGAATCTCAGATGATTTGGGCTTTGGGTCCTCTGTGGGGTCTGCAAGCTGGTCGATGGGAGACTGCTCTATTGTTAGAGGAGGATCGACATGGGTTATCTCGACTGCAGCATCCGAGGTAGGGATTTCCTTATTAGCCTTTGGATCGGGGATTTCAAAATCTGGCATCTCCCGCCCCAATACCTTGTACAACCACCCAAGGTCAAGGTAAGGATATTTCTCTTTAAATGTCTGGCATATCAAGTTTATGGCCTGATCCATTTTGGCCTCACCCTCGATCTCGATGGCTGTCACTACCTCCCTAATCCTCTAAGCCTCCCCTGTTGACATGGAAAGCATTTCGATGATAACAAAATGGTTGTCCAAACTTCAAGTGCAAGATCAAGATGAAAGACCAAGAAATAATTCTCAAATATTGTAATTAATATTTTGATTAATGTTAAGCTCAAAAACATAATCATTAAAAATGGTTTTCATAAAAGGGTTCTTCATTTCAAAATAACCTTAAAAAGAAC
>JAVXUL010022901.1:0-11791 GCA_035590515.1 Trichilia minutiflora
AATAGAGTAATCTGAGACATTTTAAACTTCTTGGGCAAGGTCTGGCCCAATAGTTTGGGTGTAAAAGGTGACTTCGCATAGGGGCTGATTACTTGAATAGGTTCGATCAATTCACTTCGGGGACCCACCTTTTCTTTGCTTCTCTTCTCCACCATCATTCTTACCAAGTACTTTACGTCTCTGTTCTTATTGTCGATCCTCCGATCCCCCTCATGACACAGGTTCCCTTGCCTAAATACCTCGCGTTCCCTCCTCCGTCTCTGGTCTAAAAATATCCTCATATCACTTGAAAGTGGGTTGGTATAGTCAGGTATCTCTTGGACTGCGTCTGGGCTCCGAGAAACTCTTGTAGACCCAGGGTGATGTTTTTCCTGAGCAACGAGGGACATGCATACATCTTTAACCCCTACTCTCTTTAAATGGGGTTCCTCTACAGCCTTATTTTTCTCCTTCTCTGCAGCTGTATACCTTTTGGTCCTGAGTTTGCTTCTGACTCCTTCCTCATCCCTCACCACGGCTTCTGATCGAGGGACGCTGCTCTCCACAACCTTGTCAGGTACCCTCGCATCTTGCATATTGGTCTGTATCATCTTTTTCATCTCTGACACTTCTTTGACCAATATTTATATCTGTTGGACTTTTTTATATGCAACTGTTCACTGTCTTGAAGCAGCTACAACAATCGGGTTATCTCTTCAGTTTTCCTTGCATGGTCCAATCTACGTTCATGCTCCTCAACACCATTTAACCATGGGCTCCCATGCTCCGGGATCTCATGCAAGACAATAGCAGTAGCTTCCACAAAGCCTTTTTCTATGTTCCTACATTTTGATACATGCTTCCTAGTTAAGTAACCCCTGAGGTTTGTCATCTGTATTGTAAATAACTTGTTTGCTGGCTTTTTGTTCATTTTTTGACAGACGGCGCCAAATGTTAATACAAAAGTTGGTGTCATCCTCAACCTCGAGCACCAACTGGTCTTCTCCTCTTATTTCTTAACCCGAAATTGCAAAATAATAGAAACCTCAAGGGTATAGCCAGTTTTTTGACAAAAATCCTTTGATTCTTAAGTTAGAGACGATTTTACTTTGTGTGAGAATGAGTGTATGAAAGCATAAAATTGGAAACTGAAAAGTAACGTACCTCCTATGATTTCTGGATGCTATATATTGGAAGTATAGAATTTCATACCTTTGAACACGTGTTGTTGCATGAATGACGTGCCCAAGATAGCCTGCTGTAGAAATCAAGGGGCGTGAAAAACTTTGATAATATTCTTGCCACGTCAGCTCCGAAACCCCTAGTATACATTCCTCCGAGTAAAGCCTCCAGTTCTCCCAAGAATAAAGTCCCCTAATTCTCGGGACGCCCTTATGCAGCGAACTATGGCTTTAATGACACCAGGCTATAGCGTCGTGAAAGCCTGCATACTTTGGGTGCTCGCGAGCCCCTGCTGCTTTATGTGGATCATATCAGTCCGATTCCCCGAGACTGAGCCCAAAAGGCTTATCGTTGAAAACCTTTTGCCTGAGTGTGGATCAACCGTGAATAACTCGAAGGAGACCTCCTGACCAATAGCCTCGGACAGATTATCTGAGATAATCTCATCATCTCCTGTATGGTGTAGATGGCTCTCGAGACAACGTCGTATCAAGGGGTCCACTCAGGAGATAATATGTCTATATGATGGGCCTGGACAATAACTTGAAAATAGGCTTGAGCCCATAGGCTAGATATTAACAAAATACCCAAACATATATATATACACAAATAAAAATTATTTTTAAAAATAACAAACGAAAAAAAATATGTGAATTGAAAAATGATTAAGCTGATTTTTAAAATATATGATTTACGATAATTTTTTTTTATTTGAACCTCACGTATTAAATTAAAATTTGAATAAAAAAAATAAAATATTTACTAATTAAAATTTAATTTAAAAATATGCAAATAAAAATAGAATGTTCATGTTTTTTTTAAATATATGATTTACAAAATATTTTTTTATCTAAATATTAAATATTAAAAAGAAATATAAAAAATAAATAAAACTTAACTATTAAAATTTGTATTCCAAAGAATGTCAAAATAAAAATAACGCATAAATTAAAAATAAAACTGATCTGGATAATATATTTAATATTAATTTTTATCTAAATATCAAATATTTAAAAAATTCATATGTAGAAAATACATGAAATTTAACTTATTACAATTTTTATATTTTAAAAAATATCAAAATAAAAGACATATGTATGATTTAAGCTCATTAGGATTAATAAATAACTAGTTTATTTAGGATTTTAAATAAATAGTAGCATAAAAGGCAAAATTGGTACTTAAAAGACTTATGAAATCAATTAAAATTCAAGCAAAGGTAAATGACCATTTTCTAATAAGTAATGTTAAAAAACTATTATTACTATTATTATTATCTAAAAAAACATTATTTATTATTTAAAAAATATTAGATAATGTTGGTTCTAAACTTGTTAATTTTGGGAAAAAAATTTATACCTTTAATATTATTTTTATTTAATTTTTATTATTTAACAAAAAAAAAATATTGGATTATGTTCGTTAGGCTAAACTTGCTCTCGAATAATTCTTTTGCCCCGTGCTCCATTCTCTTCCTTCTTCCTTCTTGTTTACGAAGGACTATATCATACTATCACTGCACTGTTATTAGTGGCTTAATGATTAATAGCGGTTAAAAAGATACTTAGCACTTAGAAACATGGAAAGTTGTTTACTCAGGACTGCTTAAGATGGTGACGAGTTTGTATTGCAGTCCATTGGCTTCCACTTAGCCAATAAATGAAAAATAGTAATTATATATTATATTACTCCTTTTAAATATGGTGTATTGAATTTTAAATATATGATTTGAATATATATTTTATGTTTGATTTTGATCCATTATTTATAATTTAAAAAAAATATTTGAATGATAATATATTTAATTAATATTTTTTTAGAGATTAATTGAATGAGATCTGTCGATTAAAATAAAATTTAAATACTTTAAATTATAAAAAAAAGATTAAGATAAAAGACAAAATATTTTATAAGAATTATTATCAAATTTATTCAAAATATTAAAATTTTTATCATTTAAGGATATTCTCTAGCCAATTTTTTTAATGTCCTCCCTACCCTGTAACTCATCCAATTTAACACTAAGAACGGCATTAAACAAATTAACCAAATTATGTCTTAAAATGATAAAAATTCCACTGCAAGGACATAATTGAGAATAATCCTTATTTTAATATTTTGATGTATTTTTTTAAAAAGTATTTATTATTATTAACATAAGTATTTCTTGCTATATAATTATTGTAAGACCAATTTAAAAATTAATTTAATTTATTGAATTACTTTTACGTAAAATATAAATACCAATTTAATTTTATTAAAAATTGTGTATATAAAATACTATAGATATTAATTAATTTAATATATATTTTTTTTTATTTAAACATTATATAAGATTGTTATGTTCACGCTAATAAACTTCATACATGACAATTATCATAAATTTTTAACATGTATCTTAAATTTCTGAACACAAGTAGGTAACTTTGTACCTCAAAACAAACCATTTACACTCTCAAATATTTCTAAACCAGACAATTCCATTACTTATTTTCCAATCCATTATCCAATTCAAAATCAATATTTAATCCACAAATTCTCAATTCAATCAATTCAAAATCAATTTTCATATTTTATCGTATAATCAATTAAATATAAATTCAAGATAAAAAAAAACAATGCATTATAATTATCAAAATATTCAACAATTAAATTATTCATTAATACAAAATGTTTTCAAATTTGATAAATATTAACTTTAAGTTTTCATTTAATTTTTCTTTTTCAAACAAAATTGTAAAACAATAATTTCAAACACAATCCAATGGACTCAATTAGAAATACTATGTGAATCGAGTAAACAAGAAGACTTAGAGTTCGATTAGCCTTAATTACTTAAAGACGTAGTTAAATCTTAATAAGCCTGAAACTTGGAGAAAGAAAGGGTGGGTGTACAGAAGTATGCTCTATAAGTGAACTAGATATCAAAATAAATAAGAATTAATTTAAAATCTCAAAATGAATTAGCATATTAATATATTTATAAGGAACCTTTAAAAATGAATTTAATTAAAATATTTAATTTAATTTAAAAACACGGTTGTGTATCAAAAATATTAGGTTGGTCAGTCTTTTCAATAATTACTTTGGTCTTAAGCAACTCTTGAGACTATCAGTAAATTTTTTTATGCAATTTAAAATCAACGAGATTGTATTTAAAATTTATTATTTATCATTAAAATAAAAAAATTCGGTCCATCGCTAACATTGGCCTTAAGTAGTTACACAATAACATTGGTGACTATCTTCAGTGAGATTCATAGGTAATCAAATCATAATCTTATAATCTCTTTAACATCACCTCTTATACCAGTCCCCATATATGAATCTCCACTCACCTAAACGACCTCTCTAAAGTTCACTTTAGACTACCACCTTATAACTATAGTTAATATATACTCCTGACTCTCATGGTCATATCACCCATATGTATGTCAATATAGAATACAATCAAAATCATCATATCCAATAAATCATGTATATAGATATTCATAGAACCAATATGACAATAATACATATTAGAAATATATCACATCCATATCCTTCCTCCAGCCTCATACAACTATATTTCATATAATCTCAAAGACTATACATATATCACTTTATAAAATAAAAATAGAATTTATAGAAATCTAACTTTCTAAAACATTAAAACGGATAAGTTTTACAATTAATTTTAAAAGTAATGAAAAATAATTTAAATTAAGTCCATTCAATTCTATGGAGAATATATACTCTCTAAAGTTTCTCATGCCACAAGTTCCTCTCCGATATGCTCCATGTCTAATTTATACATGTGTATATATTTATATCGGTATAATTATTTTAAACGAAGTAGTTATATTAGTGTGAATGTATATGAGTTCTAACCCGGGATTCCTAAATTGTTACCAAATTCATCGACGAAATTATTTAATTCTTGATCATTTAATCAATTTGTATCATTGAAATCCCATGACAATTCATTAATGTCAGTTAATAACAAAATCGAACTAATTTAAAAAATTTTATCCATTATTTCAATTTTACCATTTTTCACTATTTTTAAACTTTTTTACAATTTTACCTCTAATTGATTTGTTTAATTATTGGTTACGTTAAATTTAATTTAATTACTCAAATTTAATAAAATTTCTATGAAAACTCTAATTATACAGTGTCGGGTTACTTTTTATTTTATCCTAATTTTTCGATTTCATAATTTTGATGAATTAACTACGTATAACATTACTTTACTTCCTAATTAACACAATTAAATTTAAATTTCAACGATTAGAGAAAAATTGAATTCGTAAATAGTAAATCTTAATTTATTTGACTTGTTCAATTTACGAAATTATGAGTTACACGGGTAAGAAAGCTTACCAATTAACTTCCAGTAGTCTTAGAAAGCTTTAATTTACTCTAAATTCAAAAAATCCTAAATTTGAAATTTAAGGTTACTATTTAACCCATTCCTTTTATTGCTTAAAATATAAAGATTTACTATCATGTTGTAGAGAATGTTGAAGTTAATCAGAATACAAAGAGTGCAAAAGGCAGAGACAAAAAAAGAACCAAGGGTGCGGCAAGTGAAGATAATGAACACCCCCCATTTTATTTAATTAAAAGACTTTGGAAACGGTGTCACAATTTTACCCTTTTATAAGAATTTTGTCCTCAAAATTTTAGCGTATCTTAGTATTAAAAAAGGTAAGTATATTATCATTACCTTTGATTCTCGGACTCCTATGTCATCTCTTTAATTAAATTACTACTCCACAATACCTTAACTATAGGAATGGTCTTACTTCATAGAATTCGTTCTTGTCGATCAAGAATGACAATTGGTTATACCTTATACTTTAAATCTTCTCGTAGCTTGATAGAAGGAGATCTGATGATGTATGAGAGGTTACAGATATATTTATTTAGCATAGAGATATGGAAGACATTATAGATCTGTTACATTTTCGGTGGTAACTCTAATTTATATGCCACTGGGTTAATACTTTTGATAATCTTGAAAGGTCCAATAAATCAAGGATGAAGATTTTCTCAATTCCTAAATCAAATCACCATTTTTTAGGGTGATACTTTCAAGAATACTAATTCATCCATATTGAACTCCATAATTTCATCTATTATCCAAGTAGGATTTTTGTTTATTCTATACTGTCTTCATTCTTTCTCAGATAATCTTTACTTTTTTGGTGGTAACTTCAATTAATTTTACATTATCTAATTTTATTTCGCTCACTTCATCCCAATATGAGGATGTTCTACACTTTCTCCCATATAAGATTTTATAAGGCGTTATACCTATGTTGGATTAAGAACTGTTATTGTAGGTAAATTCAACTAATGATAGGTACTTATCCTAATAACTTTCTTGGAAATCCATTATACACCCTCTTTGTACACTTTTTAATATCTGAATTGTTCTTTTTGACTATCCATCAATTTAAGAGTAAAATGTTGAATTAAAATTCAATCTCATACTCATAATTTTCTAGAGTATAGCCCAAAATTGAGATATAAATTGAGGATTTTGATTTGATACAATTGTGATGGGTAAACCATATAACCTAATAATATCTGCCATATATAATCTTCCAAATTTTCAGCTAAATACTTAATTTTAACAGTCAAAAATTGTATTAACTTAGTTAACCTGTCCATAATCATCTACATTACATCATGTCTCACTTGTGTACGAGGCAGACCTATTATAAAATCTTTTATGATGTATTTTCATTTTCATTCTGGTATCAATAATGATTGAAGTGTTCCTTCTAGTTTTTGATGCTCTACTTTAATTTTCTAATATGTCATACACCTAGTTACATAATTAGTTATATCTCTCTTTATTCCTAACTATTAGTAACTTTCTCTAATAGTTTGGTATATTTTCGTGTTACCAAGATAAATAGCAAATGCAGAACAACGGACTTCTTCTAAAATTGCTTTCCTTAACTCATTATCCTTAGGTACACATACTCTGCCTTACAAAATAAGAATCCCTTCTAGTATAATATTAAAAAGTCTTTTAGATTCCTATTCATAATTCTTTAACAAGCTTTTACCTCTTTTATATGATTTTTTGTATCTAATCTTTCAGTGTCGGTTTCACTATAAAATTAGCTATCATCGACTTATCTTGATCGTATTTTAAATTTATCCTTAAATTTTTTAACTCTAGCAGTAATAGAAAGTAGGCTGCTCTAACATATGCCACTATCACTAAAGATTTCTTACTTAGTGCATCTATTATTATATTGGCCTTTCTAGGATGATAATCGATAATCAAATGATAATCTTTAATGAGTTTGAGCCATCGCCTCTACTCAAATTCATCTCCTTATGAGTAATTAAGTATTTCAGGATCTTATAATTTGTGAAGATCTAGCATTGCTCTCTATATAAATAATGTCTCTAATTCTTCAAGGCAAAGACTACCATAGCTAATTCTAGATCATAGGTTAAATAATTCATCTCATACTTCTTAAGTAGTTAAGAAGTATAAGCTATCACCTTTTTATTTTACATCAATACACACCCCAATCCTTACTTAAACACATCACTAAACATAATATACCCTCCTTTTAAATTGAAAAGTGTCAATACTGAAACTATTGTAAGACAATCTTTTAATTTCTAAAAACTTTACTCACATTTCTCATCCCATTCAAATTTAACATCCTTCCTTATTAATCATGTCAATGGGATGATTAACAAGAAAAAATCTTAGACAAATCTTCTGTAATACCTAACCAATCCCAGAAAACTTCTGACTTCGATGATATTTTTTGGTCTCTCATACTATACTATTACTTCAGTCTTGTGAGGGTAGACAAAAATTCCTTCTTTGGATACTACATGTCCTAAAAAGATCATTTCTCAAAGTGAAAATTCACATTTTAAAAATTTGACATATAGTTTTCTCTCTCTCAAAATCTACAACATAATCTTTAAATGTTGGGTATGTTGTTCCTTGGTCTCAAATAAACTAGAATATCATCAATAAAAACAATCACAAACTTATTAAGATAGAAATGGAATATTCAATGCATGAGTCCATGAATGCCGTTGAGGCATTGGTTAATCCAAACTATATCATAAAAAACTTATAGTGCCTATATCTAGTCTTGAAAACTATTTTAGGTATATTGTTCTTTCTAATCCATAGCTAATAATAACCCGACCACAAATTAATCTTTGAAAATATAATGGCACCTTATAATTGATCAAATAAATCATTAATCCTCAACAACAGGTATATATTCTTGATAGTGACCTGATTCAGATGTTAGTAGTTTATGCACAACTTTAGAGTTCTATCCTTTTTCTTCACAAATAATATCGATAAACCTTAAGGTGACAGTCTCGATCATACAAAGCCCTTGTCGACTAAGTCTTAAAGCTAAACCTTTAATTCTCTAAGCTCAACAAGTGTTATGCGATAAAGTTGCATCGAAATTAGTATAGTGTTTGGAACTAATTTGATACTGAAATTAAGTTCTTTTTCTAGTGGCAATCTCAACAAATTCTCTGAAAATACATTTAGAAACTCTCTTACCACTGATACTTGATACATCGATAATATGTGCCAAATACCTTTGACAACCATTCCTTGTTGACCTTTGAGCTTCCATCATTGAAATCACACAACTTGGTAAGATGTTTCGTTATCTTATAAACACAATTTTTGATTCCTCAAATTTTATGAATGTGACTTATTTAGTGAACCAATCTAGTTTAGCTCAGTGCCTCATAACCAATCCATTTTTAAGATAACATTAAGATTTTCTATTTTCAAATATATTAGTTTCTAATTCAACTCTATTTATAATAATAGTATAATCTTTTAATACAGTTTTTCTTAAAATTTTTTGACCCAATGGGATATGAACTACAATCTTCTAGTCTAATAATGATAAATCCCTATCGATGTAGGACGCAAGTGAAGTTCTGATGAAGGAACTATTAAAACCTAGATCTATCAGTTACATATGTAGGTTGATTGAAGATTGTGATGATACCTATCACTACCCTTGGATTAACCTGAGTTTGCTCCTTATCTAAGAAAAACAACCTAGTTTGAACTCTGTCTTAAATTCTTTAAGCTCTCTGTGAGGTTATAAATGAACTACCTACACTAGATCTCTTACTATAAAAAATTATGGGTTGTCCAACTATTGATTTCTGTGAGAATTTAGGATATCAACTGGTTATCGATTGGCCACTTATCTCTGTTGTCATGCCCCGACCCTAGTTGACCACGTGACAATCGTCATGAATTTCAGAAATACATCCTATCTAATATATTGTAATCCCAAGACCTCAAGGTATTAGTACCTGTTTTATAACCTATTTTCAAAAATAACATAATGTAGAAGATTTTCAATCAAAAATATAAATCAACACCTGTATTCTCATAGAATACACAATATTACAAATATTTTTCAAAATATCCATTTCAATGAGTTTTTGGTCAAACCAAATACACAAAATATAAATATAATATTATTTTTGTTCAGTGGACCATGATACACATATCTAAATCAAGTACCTGAATAAAACTGCTAAAAACTCACTTTATCTATATTATACCGCACCCGACTTTCTTAACTTGAAATGGGGGAGTAAGGGGTGAATATTTGAGAAAAATATCAGTAAATAAACAACAAAATAATAAAGCAACTGAAGGCATACACTGATTACGGAAAACCTTTGTAATCATAAAGATCAAGCATGTGTGAAGTGGCATAATGAATATGACTACAAAGTAATAAAAATCAAATATACATATAACCTCTTAGTCTATAGGATCCCATCCACTCTCTCTGAGTTGTATGGCTGATCCGTAATCATGTATGGGGATACGTGTCCATATAAACATATACGGCTAGTATGCTGTAGCCTGGACATGTTGGATTCTACCTATCCTATCTTGAACTGCATGGACAATCCACATTCTTGAGTTTATTGGATTCTATCCGCTCTACCCTGAGCTGTATGGCCAATCCTTACCCTGGGACTATTGGATTTCACCCACTCTCCTTTGAGCTGCATGACTAATCCTCACCCATATAAACTTACTAATATGGCACACAATTCTAGAAACCAATATCGGGGGCTCTCAAAGTCAAAACATATTATCTATGGCTTACAAGGCCAAAACATAAAACATTACTCATGGCACCCCAGTCATTATACATATATATACTCAACTAGACCACATTCACAAAACATTGTTTAAAATATCATTTCAAATGGCCTCTGGCCTCAAACCCATAACATCATAGTATCATCAAAATATAGGCACAATAGACCTCCGACCTCATATTCATGACAACCAAGGTTTTACAATAAACCTATCTCTATCACAAACAAGGGACCAACCTGGCCACCACCCAATGTTTTTCCAATGCCTCCTCATTTCAGTTATATATCCTTATCCATATATTCATCATCTAAAATCATTTAAAAAGCATATAATGAGGTAAAATAATAAAAATGTATCCATTCACCATTCTAGGGTGGAAAACCACCCTCAGGGTATCTTCTTCACAATAGAGATCTTCTAGTCTCATTATCGCATTTGGATACATATACAAATACAAATTCAACAATCTGTTACAATATACAAACATGATGCAAGGCATGATCATTCTCTCTTTAACTCTTTCTTTCTCTAACTTATTACCCATACTTATTCTAACTCTACTCTGGAGTCATTTTCAGTTATTTTAACATCAATAAAAGTACAAATCCTTTAATTTACCAACTCAGTCGATAATCTAAAAAATCCTTAATTTTTAAGCTTTTAAGATCAGTAACCTATATATATATTCTTGCGATTTGTGCACAAAGAAAGTTTAAAATGCAGAAATGAGCTTAAGGATGAACTTATCCAAACTGGTAAAAGTGTTATGAGTCCCTCTTTGCTCAATTTTTTTTCTTGACTATTGTTTACCCATGAATCTTCTCTCTTGATTCTTCTCGAATCGTTGGTCAGAGCTCCAATTAAAGGAGGCTTCTAAGTTCTGGTGTTGATTTTGAGGTTATAGAAATTTAAATGGCAGAGTTTGGTTGATGGATGGTTGAGTTCTGTTTTTAACACAAAGAGAAGTGTTTCAGATGAGAGAGAAAGGAGAAAACAAAATGGGAAAGACAATCCCCTCATCTGCATATATAGGGGCTGTGAAAAGAAAAAAATGTCCTTCCAAAAATACAGTGCAATGCCCAAAGGTATTGATACATTTTCAAAATGTATCGGAAACTTTAGCTTTTCACTATTTATTATACTTACAGGGTATCGATACCTTTCTCAACATATTGATACGTTTTGTTATAAATACGCATTTCTCCATTACAAAGGTGTCGATACCCTTCTCCAAAGTTATCGATACTTTTGGTCTTACCCAATAACGTATCGATACCTTTCTTCAAAAGTATCGATACATTTGCCTCTACTCCTTCTAAGGATTGTTACTTCAAATGGTCATAACTTTGGATTCCGATATCCGCTCGGAACCCATATTATATCAATAGAAAGTTCTCTCTGAGCTCTACAAAAAAAATAAAAATTTTTCTTAATTGAAAATGATTTTAGGGTCAAAAATTTAGTTCTTTCTCATAACTCAAT
>JAVXUL010022922.1:0-11791 GCA_035590515.1 Trichilia minutiflora
ACTTAATTAGTTTTGATTGATATGAATTTTGGTTATATGTTATTTTCTAGTATGAGGGTTGGGTTGTTTAGGCTCAGCAGAAAGTTGTGTGTTGTGGAGAAATTTGTAGGTTTTAAGAGGATTTTATTTGTTTTTGAGTTATATGAAATTTTCTTGGTCAAGTTGTCTGTATTTCTTGAATTAGAATGTACTCGGTCCTGTGTTGTTGTTTGGTGCTAATTGTTATGTGGTTGTTTCTTTATTTTATGTTCGAATGCATATTTGATTTATTTACTTGAATTTGTGTATTTGATTGAAATGCAAAGAAAGCTCATCAATTGAGCTCGATTCGGGTTGACTTTGGCATTTGATTTGCTGTGAATTTATAATTCATACAGGGAGAAACTGGAAAACTCTGTTTATTCTTGCATTGCTGTATGAAAATAGGAAATCAATTGTGAAGTGGTTTCATGATTCAGATATGAATGTCAAATAACAACAAGGGCTACTCAATTATGTTGTAACTTTTCTCCTTTTTTGGTTCTATTCAGTGAATTGATTTGAGATTGGTTTATTAACTGTTCTTAAACCTGGCTTTATTTTGGTTTCCGAGTTCTTCATACTTAGTTTTGGAGTAATAAAAGTTGAGTCTATAGGTGATTCTGGTTAACTACCCAAATATGGGAGAATTGAAGATTACTGCAGTGTTTTGTAACAGTGTGATGCCTGATAACCTTTTGCCCTGCATGATACTTCAAACTGTCCTGCAGAGTTCTTGGTCCATTCTCTTAAAATTTAGGAATAAATTTGCATTTCATTCATTATGACCTCTGCTACATCGTATACTTGTTTCATTTGGAGTTCAATAAAATTGATATCTGTTATCTTGCTCCTAAATGAGCTTTATTGCTGGTATCCAAATTGAATGACATGACTTATTGTCAAAGCATATCAAATGAATCACTTTTCTGGTTTGCAAACAACAATGTTTGTTTTCGTTTTACATCATCTCGCTTACTTTCAATTCATTTATCATCAAGCCCCTGCTATTGTCGAACAGCTGAAAGAACGAAGTTGTTAATAAAATCTATGAAATTATGATAACTGGGTCAATCCTTTTAAAGAATGGAGGCAACTGGTATCCAGGCGCCTTCATGTATGTCACAGACTAGATTGAAGGAATACGGCAGTTTAGTTTTCAAAGACGTCCTTTAGCCCAGGCAGTGAGTGTGATGTTCTACACTGGAACCTGCTGTGGCTAAAAATAAATGATCATGCTCATTCTGAATACAATGTAGCTAGATTTCTTTCTTCTTAGGGAATAAAAGGAGAACAAGAAAATGTGGCTGAACAAGAGAAGCACACGGCATACGCTTGCAAGTAAATGCAGACAAAAGCATAACAGCAGTTCCGGTTCGAATCTGGTCAATACCATATGTGGGTGCAATGATATTAGGCGTCAATTTAGATAAATATGTTAAATTTATAATATTTTTTTGATTTAAATTTAATTTATTTATTAATCATATCATAAATTTTTAATTTAAAATATATTTATTAATCATATCATTTATTTATTAAAAAAAATATAATATAATTAAATTATTAATTTAATTTAATTTATTTAATTATTTAAATATAAATTAAATATTAAAATATGAATTTAAAAAATAAAATTATTATACTATTTATTTATATATAATTATTTATTTTAATAAATTTTTTTATTTAATTAATTATATTTTAATCATTTTTTAAACTGATAAATAGATTTAAGACGTCAAATTCAAATTGATGATAAATACGATTTGATTATTATTCGTATAAAATTTTTTAAATTTAAATTTATTTAATTATATTAAATTCAAATTGAATAATTATAATTATGTGATAACTTAAAATTTTCTAACTTTTTATTATATTTTTATAAATTAAAAATTAAAAATTGCAGCATATACTGTGCTTTTAGATACACTGTAACGACGGGTCAAAATATCGACACTTCGTTGCATATAATTTTTCAAAAATAAAAAAATGTTTCAAGTCATCAATTGCTTCTAGAGGTGGCAAACGGGTTGGCCTGATCCATAAAAATAAGGTCTGCATGGGCTAACATGTCGGGTCGGGTCAGGTCCGATAAAAAAAATGAAAGGTTCGGTATGGCCCATGAAACACGGTCCAAAAGGGCCATGCCGTACCGTGCCCGCAGGCCTTACCGTGCCGTGTCTATGGACTGGACCCATAGGCTAAAATATTAATTTAATAATATATTATTATTATTATTATTTTAATAATCAGGTCGGGCTTGGCACGATTCATCACGGGTTTGTGCTGGGCCAGGCCCACAATAGGCTCGTGTTCGACCCGATCCGACCTTTTTAACGGACCAAACCGTATCAAATTTTTACTTTTTATATATTAGATCCGTTTCATATCGGGCCAGCCCGACCCATTTATCATCTCTAATTGCTTCTACGTTTCTTGTAAACTCTAGTTTCAACATCTCTCTCTGTTGAAAAAATAAAAAATAAAAAGAAGAAGGGAAGAAGAAGAAGAAGAAGAGGCAAACTCTCTAGTTTCAACATATGCTTTTCATTGACTGTCTCCCATTTCTGCTACCCAAAATGACATCCAACTCTGACTTGCATCAATTGTTAGAGCGCATGCATAGAAAAACCCAAGAGTTTTCACCGACTTGGTTAAAATAATTAAATAAATAATTAGTTTATTACTCACAACCATCACAAGTCATAACTTGCCAACCCACCAAAAATATTAAATGGATAATTGTATATATTATTCTTCTCTGTTGCACCCCACTTTCTAAGGTTGGCTAGCTTAGCTAGTGTCTCACGAAATTAAGGTAGGCGCCTGATAAAAGCACTTTTAGAAATTATACGACAATGTGAAAGTGCTTCTGTGCTTTTTCAGGAAAGTGAATCAAAATCGGTTCCAAAAATTCCGAACTCCTGAAGAACTCTAGCTAATTATGTAATATATAAATTCGTGCCAATTAGTTCCATGTATACTTTTTGGTTGTCTTGGTGGAAAATTAGCTACCCTGCAGGGAATCTCGTAGTTTAAAGATTATATAAGTAGATTCCGATGCAGTAGCAGGGTGGACTTTTGGTGTCAAATGGGGCATAGCTAAATTTCAGGTTCATTGATCTTCTGCTTGAAAATGTCAATGTCAAACTTGCTTGACTTTGGAGTTTTAATTTGACTCTATAACTAGACAATACACTTGTTTTTGCATTTGTCTAGATGGGTCACCTTCAATCCCCTAAGTTTAATTTGAAAACTCCTAAATGAATGAATGAAATAATTATTCCTTAATTTTCATAATAAAATATCAATAACAAAAAAAAGAAGAAGGTTAGTTTGATGTTACTATATAATTATATTAGCGTATAAATCTTAAAAAATTCTCCTTTTAAAATTAGTGTAAAAGGGAATAATCCTTAACTTTTTGCTTCTAGGATAAAAATTTAAACTAATTAGATTACTTTTAACAATTATTAATTGTTAATTATATAATATTACGTGTTCTTGTTATATACATGATATATTTAAAATTAAGGAGACGTGACTTTGTACAACTAATGACAAAGTTACAACCTGATTAAGTGAAAATACAACAAATACTAAGCACAACCCACTGATACATTTACGTTAATTTTAAATGATAGTTTTAAATTAATCTAATAACTATATATATAATATTTTGTTATTGAGTGGTGCTCATAGCAGATGTAATGGAATTTACAATGCTCATCTATCATTCTTTCCCTCGTATATGTGGTGATACAACATATTGATATAACCTAGTGGGAATGGCGGCTTTCGTCAATCAGCCTGACTGTGAGTGGATATGGTATGCGAAGACAAAGGCACTGCCATTAAATCAAACTATGAGAAGACAAAGAAGAATCTCTCTTGCCTCATCCTTTCTTTCTGGATAGATATATGGATAGGATCCAAAGATAGCAAAGCTCCACTGCAAATGCAGCAGCTTTCTCTTCTTCTTTATCACCCTTTTCTGTGTGCTTTTTCAGTCTGTCTGCGAGCAGTCCATAACTCCTTTTTCTCTGAGTTCGATAATTCATTTGATCAAATAATCATGTCAATGTCATGATCTCTTCTTTCTTTTGAATGGCCGCCAAAAACTTGAACTGACTACTCAATTGAAGGTGCATTGCAGCTGCCCATCAACCAAGGAATGGGCTTGGATTGCATTGCCATGAATTCCATGATCAGATTCCAAGGAAAAAAAAACAAAGAATCTAACACACACATAAATAATTTTGATATATGAATGATTGCATCTGCATGGGCTCTCTCTTTGTAACAAATAGACACGTGTTGTAAGAGCCTTATCCACACGAGTTTCTGATGGTAGATATTGGTGCTGCACATGCAAAGCTAGCTCCAGCCAATTAGGCCTTATAGTATAAGGGAGATTCGAAACTTTACAGCACACATGTTGTTTGGAGCTATGTATTATGTGAATGGCTGCTGCTTACGCCAAGAGGCCTTATTGCTCGGTTTCGTGTATGCACAGGACAAGGATCAAAGGAACAAAGAATGGGCTCTTATGTTATGTTTCTTTTTGTTGTTGCTCTTCTTTTATCCAAAATTTTGAGTTTTTGTCTTTTGACTACAGACGTATATGTAGCTGTCAAAGTAGTAGCCTAAGGTAAGCGATGCAAGTTGTCAACTGAAGCTTCTTACCCAAAGATAGGAAGTTCTTTTAATTGCCTTCAAAACAAGAAGAGAATCTGAACTTTGAAAGCATATATTCATCAACCGAATAAAACTACGCGTTTTTAAAATCATATTTATTATGAGATGAAATCATAAAATATTAATTAAAAATTATTGCTTGTTATGCATGTTTAACTGTTTTTCTCAAAGTTAACTAGAAATTAAGAGTACTAAACATACTTACGTGGCATGAGTACTTGTGGAATCTAGAGGGTCGTAATCATAAAATTTAATGACGCATCAATCAATTCTGATTTCAAATTTCGGGCTCATCTATTGATATGCGAACAAGTTTCTGATCTATCCATGTGCTTGCCCTCTGTGTTATCAAAAAATGGTAGCCCACAGCTAGCAACCTATAATCAATATAGTGGTCCTCTTTGTAACTAATTTTAGGATAAAGTATTAATTGAAAGTTTCCAAAAGAGAATGAGATGGATGCATGATACTTCATTCGAAAATTATAACAAGTACTATGTGCTTATACTAAGTTATTGTACGTAGTGTAATGCTAATGAGTTAACTGTATGAGAGTTATGAACCCGCTGTTAATTTCAACTAGCTTATGGAAACCTCACCTTCATTTGATGAGGATAAACTAGCAGTTTATCCCTGTTCTACATTTTGTCAGTTTCGAATTTTAGAAAATATTCTGCATTCGGTAACCTTCGCAATCACAATCACATTATTTAACGTTAAGATAAATCACAATTGCGTCAGAAAAAAAAAAAAATTATCATAACTCAGAATTCTTGAATTATAATCAACAGAAGATAACCACGAGCTTATCTCTTAAACCTCTTACTAAATAATCTTCGCTATCTATTTTATATGAATATATAAATATATAAGAAAAATAGACATACAACTACTAATATAGTGCACCTTAAATTATTTAAATTGAAAAATAGAATTTAATATTTATAAACATTAATACCTAACTCATAAACACATATCTGTATGTTTATATAACTACTAAGCCAATGAAATTTAAAATAGGGTATATTACCTATTTACAAACTGATCATGCATAATTAGACCCAACCCTAGTGACTGCATTCCAAGATCCTACTCTATTTGTCTGCCTTTCATATAATAGTTAAGGTACCTGTAAAACTGAGGTGTGATAGGGGGTAAGACTTTGAAAAGACTTAGTGAGTAGATCAAAACATACATGAGGTTATCATATAAAAGAATTAACGTAATTTAAACAATTAGCACGCAAAACATATCTGTCATCATATATGTTTATCTATATCCATATCTATATATATTTATCATAAACATAAAGAGCATATACATTACTATAATTGGTTCCATGAAATAAACCATATTCGTTCATCGTAAACATCACCTCATAAGAATCTGTATATAATGTACGTATCATAGTTGTGTTTGAATGTCATGCAGTGTATATATGTGTGTTATGTACATATCATCTCTGGTCCATGTCCAGGACTACACACTTAACCGGATAGAGGGACAGTTCATACCTAGGGCTACGCACTTGACTGGACAGAGGGACAAATATACAAAATATGCACATATCATGTTTGGTCCATGTCCAAAGCTTTGCATTTTATCGAATAGAGGGATAGTTCATACCCAGGGTTACGCAATTAACTAGATAGAGGGACAATCATGTCTGCATGGATCCATGGATCAATATTATGGTATACGTACACCCATACGATCATAATCATTAAAACAAAATAATACATCATAAAAAATTTCACTCACATAAGATTCTGTACACATACAATCTCATAGCATATACATAACACTTGTCTCATAAAATATTTTCACGTCATCCATAACAATATACCTATTAAACTGTTTCTTGATCTTGTGTTCGTTATACTGTATTTTTATTCTTTCTAGAACTAACTTTTAACACTTTCGTATTCATTTCGTGCTAACATACATCTTCAACTAATGTATAAAGCTTTGTTAATCATATCATACTAAGTGAACACATATTCAAACAACTACATTAGATCTTTTTCAGGCCTTAATCCTATATATCACATTAATACTTTCAAAAACTCTCAATAATACAACACATCATTTTCATACACATACTTCTAATCATGAATATAATTATAAATATTACATTTAAAAGAATAAAGAGAATATAATTATTCTACTCCCAACATATAAAATACATAATCAATGCTACCTTTTCAAAATCTTTTAAAATATTACGATTTTATAAGTATTTAAGAAATAATAAAAACATAAGGAGTTCCACTCATTTGTTTATTTCTATCTCTCTAGATTTTATGCTATAAAACAAGCTAACAAAATATCACACAAATCATTACTGACAATATACACTTATAGGATAGTCCCCTTCCCTTAATAACAAATACATATATTTTAGAATACCTTACTTATTATTTTTTACTGGGAGAGGAAGTTGTCGTTCTAACTAAGTAAAGACAATGCTCATGTAAATGTACTACGAAACCAAATCTAACATTACTAAGATAAACATATAAGATCTAAAACTGCTATAATGGCTCACCAAGTTAAAATTATAAATATTACCTATATTTACCATAAATAAGGGACTAACTCGATCACCACACAATAATTATAATTATCGTCTTCTTATTATGATTATACTCTAATTCATAAATACCCTAATATAATAAAATATAAGTCTTTTAATAACAACCATAGAGTCAATAAAACAAGGGAGTAAAAAAAGGATAAAATCACATCCATTTGATATCAAGCATGCTAGAAAATAAAATGTCCAAGATGAAACTTATGAGCCCAAAAATTAGCCCAAAAACACTGTCATCCCTACACTCATTTTTTATATACACCCGTGTCATTCATGCTTAATATAAATCCAATTCTATCGGGTAAATCCATCGGTATACGAAATTAAATCAAGGCCATTAGCACACCAGGTCTAAATCATGTGCATTGGCTCACAAGATCATCAAGTTCAGATATATATTAAATATCATATTAACACACAAGTCCAAAATCGATATCGATAACTGCAATATTAGCTCTCTAATTATATTTATAAAAGTCATCATCAGCATAATCAAATTGGCATCACCATTGTATTTCATAATAGTATAAATCAAATTTCATATGTCAAAAATTATAGTGGCCTTACTGGACTTGATTATTCATACTACAACAAAACAGTGATTCGTGGATCCTATAACTCATGTCACAAAATATCTCAAGTCATTTATTATTAATACATCAATCAATATATCATTTAAATATTATATCGAACACTTGATATACAACCGTCATGTCTTCTTATATTTTATGCAATTATACATGTCTCGCTATAATATTTTATAATTCATTCATCTCATCATGCATTATATTTTCTTAGCAATATTCCTAATCATCACATTCATTATAAATCAACATCTATAGTCACTTAAGTATTTTATCGAACACTTGGTGTGTCAAATGCTCTTAATCAATTTTTTCTAAATTTCAAGGCTAATATATTCGATATTACAGTCATCCAATAACACAACTTTAAGAACAATGCGATGTTACCAATCATAATAAATATTTTAAGTTAAATAATTAAAATCAATCAACTCATAAATCAATCCATATCATTCTCTTAAATTCATAAAAAAAACATAGGTTTTATAGTGAGAAACTACTCACTAGAAGTTTATCTAACCTTTATAAGGTAAAATTTTTTATTTTCGATGTTGAATCGCGGAGAAAAGTAAAATTTTATCCAAGCTACAGTGGAGCTCTGGACACTTTTCTGATGACTTTTCTAGCATTATATAACCAGCAACTGATTTCTTTCGATGACATGAGTTCAATAGCGCAAGTGATACATCAATCCGACATATGTACGTGAAGTTATGGCTAAAATATGCTTTCTCTCTCTTTTCTCTCTCTATTTCTCCCCCTTCTCCCCCTGCAAAAATGAATTCAAAGCATATTTATAGATCTCACGAGTAAAATTGTCATTTTGAGATAAAATTGTTATTCGGGGACGAACTTGTTATTTCTCATTTCGTTTCGCATTCCGACCTTTGTTTTGCTATCTATCTCCCTAGCAGGATTTTTTTCCACCCTAAATTCATTACCAAAATGTTTAGCCCCTTCTTCGAAAGTTTTTCGTTTCATTAATTTCTGTTTTTGTTCGTTTCAATCGTTTTTTATCTTATTTTTCACAAAAACATCATAACTCTGTCATTCTTTATCTAAATTAAGTGTCGTTTGTGACGTTGGACTTTATACATTATAACCATCCTACCGATCTCAAACATCCAGAAAATAAATCGGCTATAAGAGTACTGTTTTGAAAATCGGGCCATTATTTTGTTCATTTAGTCAAAAAATATCATAACTCTCAATACTTATCCAATTCGAGTGCCGTTTGTGGCATGATCATTTATATGTTACAAGCTTTCATACTGTACTCATCGATGTAAATTTTTTGATACTACTACAGTAATTATATCTAAATTACCAAAATAACCCTAATCCATTTCTATTCACTTCATGTCTCAATTAACACCCTAATCATACATTTATACTTGTATCTTATAAATCAGTTACTACACATCTATACGAGATAAATAATATGACAATTAATATCTGGGCACCTATTTAAAAAAAAAATACCCCTCGTAAATAAAATAATAAAATATTTTTAAACTAACAGATTAGGTATTACATAAATATTAACAAAAAAATAAATTTTAATCCCAATAAAAATATTACAATCTTAAATAAAATCTTTTGTCGATCATCATCTTATAAGCATTCTTCAATGGTAGATTCCCCCGTCTAATTAATCCATCATACACAGATTGATAGATAGATATAGAGAGAGATTTTCCTGAAGTTTTCATTGAGTTCATGATATTTTTATAAATGCAATTTGAGATTACGATAAAATGATTGCATTTTGCAATAAACAGAGAAGTGATACTAATGGCAACTATGGTAGAATTCCAATTTCCATGGATAAACTCTTCCCACTTGGTTCTGTCTAGATCAACATGTGGCATGCATCCATATGCTGTTGGTAGGAAATTGGAAATCAAACACGTGGTCTCACGTGACTCCAACCCCTACTTGAATTGTATCCTCTTTTCACATATACGACCATCATCATTCACCAACGCTCAAATTTATTCTTAGCTAAAAGTTATAATACTCAGCAAGTGTAACAACACTTTATTCTCCGAGATATTAATAAGCTTGCTTATATATATATTTATACATAATAATTATAATTACAAGCATATATATACATATATATATGATGACGTGTCATTTCCCCTTTACTCACTCAGTCACCTCACTAGCCAATTCATTGATGACAACATATCAAATCAGTGTGCCACGTCGGCAGCAAATTTCCATGTCACCTCAAGCAATTAGGATTTGTGTAAATTGTAATAAACAGAAGAATCTAAATGAACACAGAAAGGAGGCCAGTTTCCATTTCACACTGTATAATACACATGAGAAACCATTGACACAAAATTAACAAGCAAAGCAAACCCTTCATCTACATTAATTATATCTTAATTTTCTTTGCTAAAACCCTAAGAGATGATCAGCAAACTTGTATTACAAACTCTCAAACCCCATGTAGAAAGATCACAACACTACTGAATTTGAAACGGAAGAAATGCGAAGGACGAATACAAACCATTAAACCAACGTCTTAAGCACACAGAAATGAAATATTCAGACTCTTGAATACATACGTTAGTATGTTTATTATAGATAGGCCTACATGTCCCTGACTTCAAAAGAGTTACGATTTTTCACGACGATGTCGTACATGTGCATGGACTTCAACTTGTTGAAGTCTTTCGGGAGAGAGATAAGATGAACGGTGGAACGTTTATGGAATTGCAGAAGATCTGGATCGTCGTAATACCTTTCCCATCCAAGAGAAGTAAGCTTACGCTCAAGAACAGCATAAGAAGTAATCACTTCGTTGGTTGGAACGTGAACTAACACTTTGCGTCGAGTATTCCTGCCGTCCAAAGATTCGCCAGGATTCTCGACTAAACGAAGCACACCGTTCCTAAAAACCCAAACGCCAGACATTTTGGTGAGAATTATTTCTCAAATGGGTTGGCAGAAATATATAGAAGAAAAGTATTTTGTTTTGTGAGGTTGACGATGGAGTTGGCAATGGCGAAGTAGGGTATATATAGAGTTGAGCAGAGAGATAAACAATTTAATAATAAAATTAAATTAACTGAGTGTGGAGAAGGCAAAGTTGGGGTCCAATAAGGGTAAGGGGGGGACTTAAGGATGAATTTGGGTCAGGATTGTTTGGGACACACGTACCATCAACGATGTGGGCATAATAGGATTGAAGGGAATCCCATTTTTTTCTCTCTTGTTTTTTTAAATTAAAAATTTTCTTTCTTTTACTAGTCTTTATTTAATTAATCCCACTTGGGAATCTTCGTTGTCTGTTTAAAGAAAAATATTTAGATTGAGACCTATTCTAGAGAAGGCCAAAAGAAAATGACTAGTAAGATTATTATTATACTGTTGGTATAGCCTTTTCAAACTACACACACATCAAAAAAGAGAGAGAGAGAGAGAGTGAGAGAGAGAGAGGTATGCACATACTATACGGTACTATACGGATCATGAACACATTGCCAATGTTCGTATTGTATCTTGAGCGTCAACGGAAGGATTCAAGAGGGTTGGACGTTGGTGGTAATTATAATTGAAGATATGCTTACAACGGCTTGGTTTGTTTTCGTTTGTTGAATTTTACCATGTTATATATATTAAGTTAGGAAATTTGTCAGTAGACTGTCTCAAGATTAAACTCAATTCAAAGTTAATTCTGATATATATTTCTGAAAGGGAAAAGATTATCTATATTGAATATTTGGAAAAATCAACTTTAAAGTTGAAATAAAGAATCACAATATCTTAATTTTAAATATATTCTTAAATTGATTGATTGATTGTAGTTTTGTTCGAATTTTAAATTAGTAGAAGGTAAAACAAACTTTGGGTAATTATATACTATACAAGTATGAGT
>JAVXUL010022933.1:0-11790 GCA_035590515.1 Trichilia minutiflora
TGAGACATCACGGCTGTAATCTACAGTGAGGCACATCGTTCACTTGTGTATATTGCACTGGGCTAGCCACGCCTGGTAAAAGAAGCTTGCTGGCAATGTGTTCTTATTATAGAGAGCAAGTGATGATCAAGATGGAATCTGCTGGCTCAGATACTAGAGCTTGAGATCCTAGGCAGGACTATCATTCACGGGAACTAAATCTCTGGCCAGAGTATATGTGCTCCGAAAAGGAGTTTTTAGATGCATGGATCCCGTTTATGATTGAGGTTCTGATCCTATGATCGAGTTAAGGGTTTGATGATTTCATGGCCCGCACTCGATCGGGAGTCGACAGCAGAGGGACTGTACTACATGTATGAAGAGAGCCAATAAAATTCTTGAATTGATACACACAGATGTGTATGGACCATTTAGAGAAATGACCAGAGGTAGCTTCTCTTACTTCATAACCTTCACTGATGATTTTTCACGATATGGTTATGTGTACTTATTGAAGTATAAATCTGAATCTTTTGAAAAGTTTAGAGAATTCAAATCTGAAGTAGAGAAATCCTTAAGTACTTGAGAAAAACAACATTAGATAGTAGTTAAACAAATCCTTAAGTACTTGAGAATGACTAAGGATTTAATTTTAACGTACGGAGGAGGTGAGTTAAAAATCGAAGGATATATTGATTTAGATTCTTAGTTAGATGTAAATGATAGAAAGTCTATATCCACATTTGTTTTTATCTATAATATAGGTGTTATTTGTTGAAAAAGTTCCAAACAGACAACTACAGCTGACTCCACTACAGAAGCTGAATATGTTGCTACTTTTGAAGCAGCAAAAAAGGCTGTCTGGATTTGCAAGTTCATGAGTGAACTCAGAGTGGTTCCTTCCATTACTAATCCAGTAGCTTTGTATTGTGATAATAATAGAGCGATTGCCCAGGTAAAGGAACTAAGATCTCACCAGAAGTCTAAATATATTCAGCAGAAGTATCACTTGATCAGAGAGTTTATATCAGATAAACAGTTGATCGTGCAGAACACTCTATCAGTAGACAACGTGGCGGACCCACTTACTAAATCAGTGACACAACAGCAATTGAATCATCATCTCGAGAAGATGGATATAGGATACCGCAATAATTGACTCTAGTACAAGTGAGAGTTTTGTTAGAGATATGCCCTAGAAACAATCGTGTCATATAGTTCAGGGTCATTATTTCTTTGTATATACTCTAAAAATATTTACAATTAATAAAATAGTATTTCAGTATCTTGCATTATGTTTAGTTGCTACTTATTTTATTTTCTTTATTAATGCGAGATATATCTTTGTATATATTATGTGTTGAGATTCTATCTATAATGGGTTATAGATATGAGAACAAAATCTTTTATTTAAATACATTCAAAATTCGTTCCTGATTGAGGTGGTATTATCAGAGATAATGACATTACATGTTCGGTATATTTTATTGCTGTTAATGATTAGTGTTTAATACTAATAGTTGGATGACGAGTCTCATGTTATAAGAGTATAAACATGGGTACCATATTTAAAAATGTGATAATGAACATGACCAAACATGATTAATCACATGGATGAATATCCATAGTCAATGATTAATCATACAACCTTATTAGTGTACCATTAGTCCTTAGACTTAAGACATTACGGCTATAATATGCAGTGAAGTATATTGTTCACTAATATATTACATTGGGTTAACCACGCCTGGTAAAAGAAGTTTGATGGCAATGTGTTCTTATTGTATGACAATAGGTGATGGTCAAGATGGAATCTACTAGCTCAAATATTTGAGCTTTAGATTTTAGGCAGAACTGTCATTTATGGGTATTAAATCTCTGATCAGAGTACACGAATTTTAAAAAGAAGTTTTTAGATATGTGAATCCCATTTATGATTGAGGTTCTGATCCTATGATCGAGTTAAGGGTTTGATTATATTATGATCTGCACTATATTATGATCTGCACTCGATCGGGAGTCAACAGTAGATGAACCTTACTACATGTAAATATGACTATATGGGTTCATTTAAATTTTATTCTCTATATTCTAGAGGTCATGATATCTTGCTAGAGATTACTCATGATCATTGAGAACTTCGGTTATAAGGAGTTATACCGAAGTGATACGAATTTGATTGTATTTACTCATGTCTAGTTCACGATGAACCTAGGGGGTCACACACAATAACTAGTAGTTGATGATGGACAAAATAATATCATTAAGTTAGTTAATGATATTTCGTTTTGATGAAAAATAAATTGCCTCGATATTTGATCCGTAGACAATTTTATTCTTTATAGTAAAGAATACAGTTTTTCGACAATGATGAGCTAGCACTGTTGGTTTAAAAAATATAATGGTATTTATGAAGACTTGAAAAGATATATTTTGATATATCGAGTAATAAATAAAATTGTTTATTTATTAAATATTTTGTTAATTATTCATTTATTGATAAATAAAATATTTATTTATTAAATATTAAATAATAATGATTATTTGATTTAAATGAATACTTGGATGACACTTAGCACCATGGTAGTTTACCAAATATCATCATCATATGTGATGATTTAATGGCTAAGAAAATTCCATGTATTATCAAATAATGTAATTAATAATAATGGATAATGAATTATATATATATATAAAATTATATTATTTAATATGTTATAATAATATTATTAATTGTAATAATATTTTTAAATTTATATTATTTGGATAATATTAAGATTATTGGCTAATGGAAAGCTCCCATTTGTTTTCTTCTTATTTGTTATTTACAAATCAAACTTGCCAACTCATTTCCACTTATTCTAAATCATGCTCATCCATTTGATTTATTTTATTACTTTGTCTATATTTGTATACGTGGGTGGACGAGAGAAATGGATTGGAGTTAAATCTATTTTGCTTTAATTATTATTCTTTTATATACATATGTAAACGTGGAATAAGATGGAATGATGATTGGTTTTCATTTTCCAAAGAAAACAAAAACAAAACACAAAAAGAGAAGAAACCAAGAGGGAGCTCATGGGTTAGCAAGAATTTGCCTCAGAAAAATTGTTGTCAAAGGCTCACAAAGATAGAAAGGAAGGGAAAGGATAGGCAAAGGTTACTCCACTTCTTTCCCATGCATCATATGTGAAGATATATAGAGATATATTAACCTTGATTGCAAAAGGTTTACAAAAGGGTTTTGTAAGCATAACAAGTCTTCAACACATCACCATCACCTCCATCATCTTTCTACTAGTGTGTGGACACCTTTGGAGGCTTGAGGGAGACTTCAAGCTTGAAGGACAAAGCCTGATTGGGTAAAATTTTCTTTAAACCCTAAATATATACATGCTAAAATGTTTGATGTGTTTATATGCATAAAATGAAAATAAATGGTCCTATGTGTTTTCTTGCAAAACCATCATTCAAAGATGACCTTGGCAATGACATTGATCATAAATTATATAGAGATATGATGGGTTCTTTATTATATCTTACTGCATTTATACCAGACAATCTCTATAATGTATGCGTATATGCTAGATTTCAACCACATCTTAAGGAATTGCTCATACTCATAATAAAAACGATATTCAGATATCTTAGAGGTACATTTAACTTAGGTCTATTTTTTTTCTAAGGATTGGTTGTTCAATCTCAAAGGATATCAGATACTGACTATGAAAGATGTAAGATGGATAGGAAAAGCACTAGTGGCACTTTTTATTTCATAGGAAATGCATTAGTATTATGGTTTTATAAGAAACAAAACACAATTGCACTGACTACCACTGAAGCTAAGTATATGTCTGTTGGTAACTGTTGTGCACAGCTGCTATGGATAAAACATCAGTTACTGGATTAGAGATTGGATCTAGATAAGATTCTAATTATGTGTAATAACACGAATGCTATTAATTTGACCAAAAACCCAATGCATCACTCTTGCACAAAACATATAGAAATTAGACTTCATTTTATTCGAGATCATGTTTAAAAGAAAGATGTATACATTGAATATGTTAACATAAATGATCAATTGGCTGATATGTTTATGAAACCCCTTGATAGAGAATGCTTTTGTTACATCGAGTCAATTAGGTATGATTGACATTGCTTGACGTGTTTTACAAGCAAGTTATGATTATTTCTAATTGAAACACGCTATAATTCTGTGTGAGTTTTGTGATAAATGTCTCCCCGTGTTGATACCTTAGGAAGATATCGATACAAAGTTACGTTTAACTTCGTGAATATTGATACGTGATATCATCATATAAATATGAGCCTACACAAATGAATTACTTATCACATTGTTACTGTTCACTCCATTGTTTAATACGAGCAAACACATTTTTTGTGACATATTTTAAAATCACTCTATCATTTTAATGCATCCTTATCATTTTTCATACGTGTCTCTTAGTGAAACATTTCAATCATTTATCTCTCTTAATTCTATCAGGTGTTATATTCTTCTACATAACTATTGATAACAATCGTGTCTTTTTTTACTCCTTTTAAATTCAGAGAAATCTCTAAGCCTATTTCATCATTCTTCTTCTGATTTTTTTAATCAGTACACTCAAGTGTCTATCATGGATCCAAACTCTCCTCCTTCACCTTCTCAAAAAAGCGAAATTGAAAAAGTTATCTAGTTAGTCTTTGAACTATCAACAAAATTTGATGAGTTTGAAGTCTTTACTCGGGCCAACCTCCAGCATATCAACGATGAGATAAATGCTACTGGAATTGTTCTTGAATGGGATGTGGGAAGTCTTACGAACAGTGTCAAGAACATTCTTTCCCCTATTAAGAAAACTGAAGATCGTATTAAATGGTTCAAGAATTCGATAGTCATCATGTCTCCTATTCCTTCACCTGCATCCTCTTCTCCTTCTGCACCATTCTCTTCGTCTGAGTCTAACAAGATTGTTCGGATACTGAAGAGAGGTGTTTGAAATGTTGAAAAGTAAGAAGAAAGGAATCGCAAATGGCAAGATGAATAAAAGTCTAAAGAGGAGGCTAGTCCAAGTAAGAAGAAGACGACTTGATTTTTTTTAATGTTGCTGTTTGTTTTTGTTTTTAAAAATCTCAGATGTTTTTTTTACTGCTTTATTTACTTTTTTTTTTCTGTTGTTCTTATTCTCTTTTGTTATGTTTTTTTTTAATAATATGATAAAATTGTATTGATGTGTCTTTTACAATGAATCAAATATGTTGAGTTATTTGCCAAAATATATTGAGTAATGTGCATAGTAGGCCAATATTTTTTAAGGACGTGTTCTCTCGCATCTCACCATCCTTTTATACACCTAACTCTCAACCATTTCTTCTATTTTTTTTAAGTTCACTCCATTTATTATTTCACCATGAGTAATCCTCTATCTTCACAACCTCCATCATCTCTCTTAAACAACCTCAGTGAAACTCTTCACCAGATTATGCTAATGTTAACATCTCTATCCACTCGAATGGATAGAATGGAAATGTCTTCCATGATGAACAATCATCTGATTCAACAAAGGATCAATGTTTTGGGAGAATTGATTAATCTTTGTCATTAAGACATCATTTCTACCTCAAATGAAATCCAAGCATCATTAAACAAAACCAGATCTAAAACACCAACTCACTTTCAGAATCCACCTTCTTCTACCTCCTCTTCGTCCTCCTCTTCTTCGTCCTCAATAGATTAAAAAGCATAAGGGAATAAAATTTATAGAGGATAAGAAGAAGGGATTAGACTTCGTAATGAAATGGCTGCGAAAGACAAAGCCAAGAACGTGGCTAAATGCAGTTCACGAAAACATCGTCATTCTTAAATGAATGTCTGATTTTTTTTTTGTGTTTTTTTAATAATAAAAGATGTTGGTTCATATTTTTTTGTGTAGTTTTTGTTTGTTCTTCAGTATCTCAAAATCCATAATCATTCATTTATCTCGATTCTATTATATTGCATTTATGACACCGTATTGTTTCACAAAACTTGGTTTTCACGCTTTCAACATTTGACGGTGTCTTTTTAAATATCAAAGTCTTAGTTTTTCCCTCGGCTTTTTAGGACACCTCTAATGACATGCATCGTACCTTTTTAAATACATTTATTGCCTTAACTGACATTTACTCTCTTTCATATATATCGATATTTTCCTCTTTAAACAACTCAACGTATGGATACTAATCCCAAATATATCGATACATTTAATGATAGTTTCATCAATCTGTGATAGCAAGCAGACTTACCCTCTTCAACCTTCAAGTGCTCTGCCTCCTTCGAGATTTCTATTCAATTCCAAATCATCGATATTCTCGATCAATATTGTCCTCATTCTTCTTATCTCTATTATCATGGCTTCTTGTATGAAAATTCTAAGACCTCGTCGCTAATGCGCAAGAGATGAGGGCACCATTAGAGATCCCTCATAGCTAGTCCCTTTAGGCATCAACATCTGGGATTTCTCCTCTAGAAAGAATCAAGATCATTTCTTTTAACCCTTTGTGCACAGAAAAGTAGCCCCAGCTGGGGTCATTGACATAAATGGTACAATTACTTTATCACTTTAGTTCGTGATATTTTGATTTTTTTTTAACCCGTAACTTTTTATACTTAATCATCACGGTATCCAGACACACACGGGATAGGTACCCACTCCTGTGGAGCTTGTGACCATAGATCACAAGGTTCTATCCTTAACTACTAGACACATGTGAAGGGACCACCCATAATAATACTAAGCACAGGAATAAATCGGGGCCTCCACCTTGGGTTGAATTGGCTCGATTTTGCTTGATAAGGTTGAATTGGCAAATACCTTAGGCCAGTTACCATCTGGTGAGAAGTTCTCTGCATATAACTTCAAGCCTCTAGATGCTTGTAAGATTGTCTTCAAAGACTCGAACCTCACTAAAGTTAACCTCAAATCTGATCATTTAGGATTTTATGAACACATTCTACATCTCATTATTGCCTATAATCTTAATGATCGATCTGCTTGTTATTTTGAGATGACTCACAAGGACCTATGGTGGATGGCCTGCATAATGGAAGGCAAAAGTCCTGAGTTAGTTCTTTGGCTAATCTATAGCATGATTCGCACCTCAACTTTACAGCAATACCAACTACAATATGGGTATGCCATTTACGAGATTATATGCTTCACTTATTCACGACTGCTAGAGAGCTTCAATTCCTCTAAACTATATCTGTCTATAGTTCTCAATGATACCATTCTACAGCACATGCACTACCATCAACTCCCTGATGGTTCTTGGGTATAACAAGAGCAAAGTGTTACTCCTATCCCTCCTAAAACACATCCTTCTTCTCTTGATGCTCCTCTTGCCTCACATTTTCCTAAGCACCAGCCAACTCACGATGTTCCTATTTCTGTACCTCTGCCAAGCTCTCATACACCTCCTCCTCCTCCTCCTCCTATTTACCATAATGTTCCTTTGTTACCTTCACCACCTTCTACAACATCAATGCTTATGGACCTTCTAGATCGTATGACCAACCTTGAATCTTCTGTCCACACGGCCATGTTACATTTCAACGGATGACTAGATACTATTGAGAATACTCTTGCTCCTTTATACATATGCTTTTAAATATCAAAATTATGGTTGATGTTAATCGCACTGAGACTCGAGTCACCTTACGCCAAATTCTGATCATCATCGCACACCTTCACCTCATTTTCATTACACTTCTCATGCTTCTTCATCACGTGGTCCAAATTTTGCTTTTGGTCGCCCTTCTCCAAATGTTCCTATCTCAGGTGATAGCTCTTTTTTGCAAAGCTCCTAAAGACAACTACTATTCATCTTCATATTCTTCTTTGATTGCTAACAAAAAGGGGAAAAAATCAAAATGTTAGTCACATTTATTTCTATCTCCATATGTTTTAAGTTCAGTTACATAAATAAATTGTTTAATGAGCATATTGATGTAAAATTGGCAATCTTATATTCACTTATTAATGGCAAATTTCTACTAAACTTTATTAGATAACAAAAGAGTTGAGAAAGTTTGAGTGTAGGTATCAAAAAGCATCAAGAAAAGCTAAGTATCGGTATCTCAAAGGTAAAGTATCGATATATGATGAAGTTAGTAAAGAAAAACTTAAAGAACATAGACGAGTATCGATACGTCACTATTAAGTATCGATACAGCAAAGCAGTAACAAAGATACTAAGGCCAAACTCATGCCAGTATTGATACCCTCAAGAAATAAGTATTAATATGTGACAATGTTACAAAAGCATGAAAGGTTAAAGTGCATAAAAGTATAAATACCCTATGAGTAGAATATCGATACCCCGAGACGTGATGAAGTACCTAGGAAAAAACACCTTAACATATCGACACCTATCAAGAAAGTATCTATACTTTCTAAAAAATTCTACAGAATAATGGATAATTTATATCATTTATTGCGAGCATTTAATGCAATCTCAACGAGTTGTTAGAAACTATTAATGGAAGATATATATATGAAGAAATTCTTACAAAAAAAGAGAGAGACAATCTTGTACAACAAAAGGAATTATAGATTATTCTCCTTTAATATCTTAAATATATTCATTCTCCTTCTCTACTCCCTTTATCTGAAAAATTTATTTCTAGTGAAAGAAAGTTATAAAACAGAGCAAATTGAATAACATCTCTTTATGAGAGATTTCATTTATTATTTCTATCACATCTGAAAGGTTACTCTGCATCTATAAAAAGAAGATTACTTTTAGTTTTCTCTTCACCTTATTTTAAAGAAAAAAAATTGTATTGGTTGCCCTTTACCAATTAAAAAGGAGTTGTATTGGGTTCCTCTTAACTCGGATTAAATTAAAAATCTAGTGAAGCCTCAGTGTGGATATTTTAACCTTTGTGAAGAGTAGATGTAGGTTGTATTGCCAAACCACTATAAAATCATAATTGTCATTCTTTCTCTCTCTACCTTACTTACTACCTTGTGTTGGTAAACTTGCATTCACTTTTATACATTACATATCAAATTATTTTGATAATACATTGAACAAAATTTAAAAAAAAAAGATTATGCTTTTAATCTAATTCACCCCTCTCTTAGGTATTCTTTATTAGGACTACATGTTAAGCTTCACTTGTTTAAAAATCTTATAAATTTTTGAATTGTGATTTATTTTTTGGAGAGATTAATGCATGAGAAAATGGTGGCATAGGTGTTGGTTCGATTTTATTTATAATAGGTATAAGTTTGTCAACCTCTTCCTTACTCATAAAGATTAATTCCTATTCTTTTTCATACGTATAAAGAATAAGTTTTTCAACAACCGTACCACTATAAAGAGTAATGATCGATTTAACTTGGTCCATGTATGGGTTAACTTTTAAATTTGATTGACTTTTTGGCTTAGGCTATGATTGAGATGAAAACTTACCGTTCTCATGAATGCTAAGCACAAATATAAATTTTACAAGAATATCTTTCAAATTAGTTAATAACTGAACTGTTTAATTATTAAATGACTTTTGCTTTTCAATAAATGTATGTATGGTTTTCTCAATAGTTTTTTACTTTAACTGATTATATAGAGGAGGATTGGAAGACCTTTGGTGTAATTGTGTATGGATGTTATGATTATTTCTCTAACTAAAGTTTGGATGATTTCTCTTATTTGGATTATAAGTGTAGGAGTATGAAAATTGATAAGGCTTTTGAGCATAATCTATAACATTCATTTATTCATATATGGCTTTTTTGAACATTAAAAGGTTTGGGTATTCATTTGTTGAGTGTTTAATATTATCACAAATATTGCAAACATCTTCATACTTAATGAATTTGATATTTTTTGCTTTTCTAAGTTTCATGGTTTCAATCTTTCTAGTTAGACTAGCAACTTTAGTGATTATTTTCTTGACTTAAATTATATTTTTCTTTACTAGAATTAACTAGATTAGATCTAACTGAATTATGAAAAAAACTAATGGTGTGCCAAGATTGTGAATTTTCGACCAGATAATTTAAATAATCTAATGCTTCATCTAGATTTTTTTCTAAAAATTACTTTTTAAAAATGGTTTCAATGAATTGTTTGGTCTAGGATATTAAACTATTATAGAAAAAGCTGATTTTGTGTTATTTTTCAAAACTATGACGTGGGCATAAATTTAACGAATTTTTAAATCTTTTTCAATATTAAAAATATGTTTTATTTTCTTTTTGAAAAAATTTTGAATTTGTCTTTTGAAAGTATTTGTTTTTTGAAATAAATTTTTTTTTCAAAAATTTTACTTGAATTTCATTCTAAGTTTCAATTGATTTAAGTCTTAAAGAATTAAGTCAAGTTTTAGCTTTATCTTTTAAAGAAAAAGGAAATAACTTAAGTATAACAATTTCTTCACTGCATACTTGATCATTAAAAGTTACGTAAATTTCTTCAAATTTTTTTAAATACAAGTAAGGACTTTCAGATCTAAGTTATGAAAATTAGGAAGCAAAGGAATCAAATTCGACTTAAATCTAAAGTTGTTTGTACTAAGGGGGAAAATAAAATAAGAAGGAGTAGACTATTGAGGAGGTCACAAATATTAATGTATAGTTCTCATCGGAGGGTTTTCAATTTCTCTCTAAGTACTTTGATTATCAACTAAAGTGTCAAAGAAAGTTTGAGAATTGTCTTTCACCAATCGGTCAGAATGCAAATCACGATATCAATTAAGCATAAATAAAGTAAAATAAGATATAATACACAATAATTGCAAATAAATAAAGAAAAATGTTAGCATAATAATATGTATAAAAGAGGTGGTAAAGCCTTCCCCTCAACATAAACAAAATAAAATTAATAAAAAAAAAGGGCCAAAGTTTTCCCTGTAACATAAATAAAAATGACAATTAACTAAAGTAAATAAATAAATGGGGACCAATATCACCTACTTAAAATCAAAAATAATAAGAATTAAATTAGAAGAAAATAAATAAAAGTAGGAGGCCTAGTTTAAGCATTATATAAAAAAATAAATAACAAATAAAAGTAAATAATAATTAAATAAATTACGATAAAGTGTGAGAAAAATAAATAGACAAAAATAAAAGTTGTAAGAGGCTTAACTTTCTATAAAACTAATTTTATCTTAGTTAATTACACTTCTCGACAACGGTATCAAAAACTTGATTACTATTTGACTTTTGTACTCAAGTGTAGGTAGTCTTATTATAACATAGTCCAGTGAGTCCAAGTGTTATATCCACAAAGAGTATTTTTTCAAGTGTCCAATTGTTTATGTTTAAGCTAAATTCCAATAAAGGTTCAAAATAAAAGTAAAATAAATGGTAGATAAATTTTAAAAGAAAAATTACTAAATAAAGATTAAATATAAATTAAAATACTAAGGCTTTGGAAGTTAATATTTTAGGATGATGTTAGTAAATTAGATTCCTTATTTTAACTTATTTGAGATTAACTAAAGAGTTATCTCAATCGGAAGATAAAAATCTTTTCATGCATAAAAATATATTTTGTCACGCCTCGACTCTAGTCGGTCACGTGACAATCGCCGTGACCCCTAGAAGCACACCCTATTACTTAAGATGCACCCCTAGAGCCCGCAAGGCATTAGTACCTATTTTCAACTCGTTAACCAAAAGTAAAACAAAATATAGAAAATGGAAGATTTTCAATCAAATAAATATCAATCTCTGTATTTTTATAAAATACAGTACATAGTACTCTTGGCCAAGCCAAATACATAAAATATCTTTTATTACAAATTATTTT
>JAVXUL010022944.1:0-11790 GCA_035590515.1 Trichilia minutiflora
AATTGCCCATTCAATTGACTGACGATTAACTGAGAATCGCTATATATAATCAGATTTCAGGCTCCCAAAGCCTTAGCTAGTTTCATCCTGTTAATTAGTGTCTCGTACTCAGCCTCGTTATTGGTCACCTTGAAATCAAATCACAGAGAGTACATGACTTCTTCTTCGCTCGGCCTTCTCAAAATTATTCCTACTCCTCCCCCTGAATGTTCGACGCCCCATCTACGTACATCCGCCAGGTCCCCTTCGTGGCCCGAGGGTCGAGATTGCCACTATTGTCTCGATTGTTGCTAATGTTCGAGACTGTAATATAGCCATCTGATTTGAGATCGTAAGTTTCACCATAAAATTTGTCAGTGATTGCACCTTAATAGCCCTCCGAAGCTTGTAATCAATGTCATATTCACTAAGTTTAACAGACCACTTCACTAGCCTCCCCGACAGATCGGTCTTATGAAGAATTTATCTCAGAGATTGATCCGTCATCACAATTACATGGTGAGTTTGAAAGTAAGGGCTCAACTTCCTGGTAGCTATAACAAGTGAAAGGGCAAACTTCTCATGTAGAATATACCTTGTCTCGGCATCTAATAAAGACTTATTGGTGTAATACACAGGACTTTGTACCTTCTCTTTGTCCTCTTTTATAAGGACAGAGCTGACAGAGTATTTGTCAACTGCCAAATATAACTGCAAAACATCCTCTTTTTTGGGGCTAACAAAATGGGGAACGTGTGCCAAGTACTCTTTTAGCTCTCAAAAACTCTGATTACATCTCTCATCCCATTACAGTCTCTTCCCCTTCCTCATCATCTGAAAGAAAGGGAAACATTTATCCGTGGCCTTCGACAAAAATCTACTTAAAGATGTTAACCTCCCGGTCAAACTTTACAGCTCCTTCATCGTAGCTGGGGGCCTCAGATCCAGGATGGCCTGGATCTTTTGTGGATTACCCTCGATACCTCGTTCACTGACCATGTACCAGAGGAACTTCCCTGCTCCGACCCTAAACGAGCATTTCTCGGGATTCAGTTTCATGTTATACCTCCTCAAGTAAGAAAAGGTCTCTTCTAAATGCTTAGCATAGTCAGAGGCTTGCACAGACTTCGTAATCATGTCATCCACATACACTTCCATAGTCAACCCTATCAAAGGCTCAAATACTTTATTAACCAACCTCTGGAATGTGGCCCCTGCATTCTTTAACCCAAAAGGCATAACTATATAACAGTATAGCCTTTGGTCAGTAATGAATACAGTTTATCCTAGTCAGATTCATGCATCCTGATCTGGTTGTACCCCGAGAAGGCATCTATAAAACTAAGGAGCCTGTGACCAGCCGTGGTATCTACTAACTGATCAATCTTCGGGAGAGGAAAGCTGTCCTTTGGGCAAGCTTTATTTAGGTCGATGACGTCTACACACATCTTCCATTTCCCATTAGCCTTCTTCACCATTACGATATTTGCAATCCACTCGAGAAACTGAATCTCTCAGATAAACCCCGTTTTTAAAAGCTTATCCACTTCAACCTTAATAGCCTCTCTTCTCTCTGAATTAAACGTCCGCCTTTTTTGTGCCACAGATTTGAACTTCAGATTTATCATCGATCTATGAGCTATAACCCGAGTACTGATCTCTGACATGTCATCATGGGACCAAACGAACATATCTGCATTCCTCTTAAGCACCTGAATCAGTGATGCTCGATGCTCGGAGACTAGGCAAGACCTGATCCTCACTGATCTCTCGGGTTGTTTTTCATTCAGGGTGATCAACTCTACTTCTTCGATCGACTTGGGTGATGATGATTCTATGAATCGATTCTTTTCTCCATCTGGCTCTCTCGAGGGCTCCTTCTACCAATCGCTTTGTTCACACCCCTCGATCTCGTTCTCCAAGTGGCGCTTATAAATGTAATATGAATTCTACGAGACAGTAGCGAAGCAGGATTGGGCTTTCCTATGGTTCCCTCTCACAATCCCGATCCCCTCTCCGACCCTAAATTTCAGTTTCAGATAGTGAACATTCTCTACTGTCTTCGTGGATCAAAGGAATGGTTTCCCCAGGATCATTGAGTAAGGCATCTTCAGGTTCACCACTTGGAGTTCTACCATGGTGACCTTCTAATACGGTTTGTCGTCCATTATAATTGACAACTGCACGATCCCTAAGGGATGCATGTATGACTCTCCGAATCCGTGCAGGACGATCTCTACTGGTCTCAACCTCAGGTCTTTTATACCCAAGGAATCTAGCGTCTCTTTAAAAATGATATCAGTGGAGCTTCCCGTGTCAATCAAGATTTTCCCAACTTGAGAAGTCCCCACTGTCATTGTAACAACTAAAGCATCTTCATGAGGATAATGGACCCCATTCTCATCCTCATCTATAAATATGATTGGTACCGAGATTATTCTTGATTTCTTCTCTACGCCCACATTCAGTACATGCAACTCCATGTTTGTACTCATGATAGAATATCGAGCATAATTCTTCCTGGAATTATTTGAGTTTCTAGCAAGTGGGAGATCGCCAATGATCACCATTACATCATCATACCCTAGGGCCTATTCGATTCTTGGGGCCTTTCATCGTTATGAGCTACAAACTCAATCAGGTAGTTATTCCTGACCAAGACTTCAATCTGATTCTATAGCTCGTAGCATTCTTTAATTAAGTGTCCCATGTCTTGATGAAACTCATAAAATCTGTTTCCCGCCTTTCCTGAGAGTCTATCTTTAATTGGACGGGGGTTTAACAACAATGTCCCTCGTTTTCTTACCTCCTCCAGAATTTATGAAAGGGGAGCGTTCAGTGGAGTAAACTTCCTCTTCTCTACCCCCTGCTCCACTCATCTCGATCTGTCCACCTAGGTGAACCGCTTTGGATCGTCTCTTCGAGGTGATCTTCGCTCCCTAGAATACTGCTCCTCTCTCCTCCTATCACCCCGATAGTACTCAAGGACTCGATCCCTTCTCCGATTAGCCTCAGAAAACTTCCTCCAGTCACTTCTCCACCTCCTATTATCGGGCTTCCTAAATCGATTGTTGTCTTTTGAGGGAGCCCCTACAGGCTTCTATTCCTTCATCTTGAGTATCACCTGATTCTTGACTTCTATTTTATTGAGTATTTTCCTCCGAACCGTCTCGTAAGTGCTCACCAAACATATAGCATACCAGGCCCTGTCTATCTTGAGCCCTTGTCTCAGCCCCTCTAGGGCCAACGGGTGGTGGAAAGTTTCCAATTTAAGTACATCCTCATGGTACCTTTTGACGAAACTCCTGAGACTTTTGTCATTTCCTTATTTAAACAGTAACAAGGATCTCAGAATCTTGATACTGAAGACTGCACCTCTGAATTCTACGGTAAACACCTCATACAACTACTCAAAGCTTCGGATACTCCCCGGGGTTAAACCCATAAACTATTTTCTGGCTTATCCCTTCCGGGTCAAGGGGAATAAATAGCACATCTGCTCTTCACTCAGACCCTGGACGAGCATCATCTTATGAAGAAAGTCCATGTGTAGTGATGGGTCTGTCTTTCTATAAAATGGGATAATCTGGCGCATTTTAAACTTTTTAGACAAGGTCTAGTCCAACAGTTTGGGTGTGAAAGACGACTTTGTATAGGGGCCGATCACTAGAATAGGTTCGACCAGTTCACCTCGGGGGCCCGTCTTTTTCTTACTTATCTCCTCCATCACCTTTCTTACCAAGGACTCTACATCTCTGTCCTTATTGTCAATCCCCCGTTCTCCCTCCTGACACAGGTTTCCTTGCCCGAATGCCTCACGTTCTCTCCTCTTCCTCTGCTCTAAAAGCATCCTCCTATCATTCGAAAGCGGGTTGGTATCATCAGGTATCTCCTGGACTACGTCTAGGCTCTGGGAAACTCTTGTAAACCCGGGGTGGTGCCTTTCCCGAGCAACAAGGGGCGTGTATGCATCCTTAACCCCCACTCTCTTTGGATGGGGTTCCTCTACAACCTTATCTTTCCCTTTTTTGGAAGCTATATACCTTCTGGTCTTAGGTTACCTCTCGACTCCTTCCTCATCCCTCACCACGGCTTCTAGTCGAGGAAAACTGCTCTCCACTGTCTCGTCCGGTATCCTTGCATCCTACGTGTTAGTCTGTATCATCTTTTTTATCTCTGACACTTGCTTGATCAATATCTGCATCTGTCTATCTTTCTCTGTATGTCGTTGTTCACTGTCCTAAAGTAGCTGCAGCAATTGTGTCATTTGTTCAGTTTCTCTTGCATGATCCAGTCTACGTGCATGCACCTTAGCGACGTTTGATCGGGGGATCCCATACTTTAAAATTTCATGCAAGGCACTATCAGCCCTTTCTATAGCAGCCGTAGCTTCCAAAGAGCCTCCTTCTATGTTCCTACGTTCTAATACATGCCTCCTGGTTGAGTAACCCATGACATTGGTCATTTGTACTGAAAATAACTTGTTGGCTGGCTTTTTGTTCGTTTTTCCACAAACGACGCCAAATATTGATGCAAGAAATTGGTGTCCTGCAAAACATCGAACACCTCAGGAGTAAAGCCGATTTTTTGACGAAAACCCTTTGATGCTTAAGTCAAAGAGGGTTTTACTTTGTGTGTGAAAGTAGTGTGTATGAAAGCATAGACTGTTCTATCCTCTGAAAATAATGCAGTACGTAGCAGAGAATGTGTTCGAATGTCATAGAATGTGTTAGAATGTACCTCTCTTGATTTCTGGATATGGTATATTGGAAGCATAGGAGTTCATACCCTTGGATATGTGTTACTGCATGACTGACGTGTCCAAGACAATCTGCTGCAAAAGTCAGGGGACATGGGAAACTGTGATATTGTTCCTTGTCACGTCAATCCCAAGACTCCGAGTTTACGCTCCTCCGAGTGAAGCTTTTCGTTCTCCCGAGAATGAAGTCTCCTAGTTCTCGGGAGGTCCTTATACAGCAGGATATGGCTTTGATGACACCAGAATATAACGTTGTGGAGATCTGTATATCTCGAATGCTCGCGAGTCCCTGTCGTTTCATATGAATCTATCAGTCTGATTTCTCGAGGCCGAGCTCAGAAGGCCTGTTGTTAAAGATCCTTTGTCCGAGTGTGGATTAACCGTGAATAACTCGAAGGAGACCTCCTGACCAGTAGCCTCAGACAGAGTACCCGAAGCGATCTCATTATCTCCTGTATGATGTAGATGGCTTCTCGGAATGGCGTCGTACAAGGGGTCCACTCGAATATAATATGCCTATATAATAGACCTGGATAAGAGTTTGGAGATGGATTTGAACCCGTGAACTGGACCTTGACAAAATACCTAAACACTTTTTATGTGAAAAATAATAAACAACTTCTTATTTAATAATTTTTTTAAAATAAATTTTAATTTAAATTATTTTAAATTTAATTAAATAAAATTAGGTTATGATAGTTATTTTTTTTATTTTTTAAAAAAATAACTCAATTTTATCTCCGTAACAAAACGAACTAAGAATTCATCATATAAAATAATCATTGACAATGGGATTGGCGGTAACCGATAAAGGAAATGATGTGATTGTCTAACTTTTAGTGGATGATTATAATTATTATTATCAAAATTACGATTTTAAATAATAAAATCGATCAAAACCACGATAAAACGATTTCGATTTTAATTAAAATTAAAAACAGTAAAATAATAAAAATATTTGATCGATTTTAGTCAATTTTAATCGATTTTAATTGATTTTATTAATTTATAAAAATATTTTAAATATTTTATTATTTATCTATTATTAAAAATTTTATTTTTATGTTTCATTTTACATTTTAATTTTTTAAATAAAAATAATTTTAATTAAAATTACGATTTTAATAATCATAATTATAACCGAAGAGAAGTAGTTTTCATTGGTCCGATCGAAGCACCACGTGAAATAGTATAAGAATGACTAATTGACGTAATATTTGACGTTCGGGCCAATGTGATGGGCTTGGTGAAGTAGCACGAGAATGATTGACCATAGTACTATTTAATTCTTCAATGGGTGTAGCATACGACAGCCTAGGCAGCGGCTATAGTACGGTTATTATTTGTGTGTTCTAATGTAACTTGCCAATTACAGCCACCTGTTTCATATAGTCCAACAATATTAGTCACTTGATTGTCATTTATGTCAAAACAACGAATAGAAGAAGAAGAAAATAGATTGCGACGATTGACAATAGCCCCTTGCCATTGGCCATTTTCTAACGACCAGGTCCCATCTATCGTCGATTGCCCAATTTATTTTCTTTTTCTTCAATTTCTGATGTAAGCATCCCAAATATTGTAGATTACCCAGAAAAATAAATAAAAAACTATATTATAAACATTCCAAATATAAAAAATTTTAAAAATATTCTGACATTTCACATTAATATAAAAAAATAAATAAAATTAAGAACATACCAAAACGTGGATAACTTGAAAAGTCGAAGTTGACTGAAAATGTAATGAAAATTATGTATACAAGAACTTTATCGGCGTTCGAGTTTAATGAATGAGTTACTGGCTTTAATTTTTTTTTTTTTTTTAATTCCATAAACAAAATAAGTTAAAAATAAAAGAATCTAACAGTAATTATGGTTTAAAAGATATATATATCATAGTTAAATAAAAAAATATTAATAAAAAATGAAATCGTTAGTAAAAAAAAAAAAACTGTTTTCTTGTATTCCTAGAGCATGTATTAACTTTGAAAATTCTTCACCACCAACTTAGGATGTGATCGGAGTTGGAGGATATGCACCTACGAAAATTTTCACAATTTATAGTTTGTTTGTGCTTTATTTTTTATTTTTATTTTTATTTTTTTAATAAAACTCTTTATTTTATGTTAGCCTTAGTAGGTTTAACTAACCAAAAATTTTAAAATAACAGAAAAGTTTTGGGTTCAAATTATTCAGGAAATTTTTTTAATAATTATAAACAGATTTATAAAAAGAGCTGGATACTTTGAAAAAAAATTAACCTTTGATTATTTTTTCCTTTAAGAAAATCTTTGTTGTAATTGCATTTTTTTTTTACAATTTTGAAACTGGGTAACTCTTTTTAAAAGAAAATAAAAATGAATTTAAAGTAGAATAATTATAGGTTATGCTTTGGATGAGTATTATTAATAAAATTATTTTATTTATTTATTGCAAATTATCTTCAACAATAAATTTGATTATATTATTTTCATTAATAATTTTTAAATTAAAATATAAGTGTTCAAACTATATTTTTAAATATTAATTAAAAATGTATTTTAAAATAAAAATAAAAATAGTATTTTTGTGCTCATTTTCATATATTTAAAATTCCTATAAACTTCAAAATATTATGGCTTGAAATTGCACATCATTTTTGCGTCTTGTTCCGGTATGGTTTATATAAGGTAATAGACCTTTATTTTAGTAAACAAGTTTAGAGTTAGAAGTCTAAGAATAAAATCGGAAGGCGTTAAAATACTAAAATAAATAATATCTGTTAAGGGATTTTAGTGTAGCCCAGGCCCATCTCCAGGTCCTTGTCCAGGTCCATCATACAGAGGTGCTCATCCCCAAATGGACTCTCCGATATGACGTCTTTCCGAGCTGCTGGTTACATCATTGGAGAGACGGCCAAAGCGCCTCGGACGTTCTGCCCGAATCTACTGCTCAGAGGACCTTCGATGATTCATCAGCGCCTAACTCGCACTCGGACTCACGGACACTCGGAGTATACTAGTCTCCACCATTCTACCACCCGACGACACTGAGGGTACCACCCACTGTGTGAAGGCCTCCCGAGGACTAGGGAATTTCATTCCCGGGAGGGCTGGAAGCTTCGCTCGAAGGTACAGACACTCATACACTCAGGGGTGACCTGACAGGCGCATCATCACAATGGGACCCTACACATTTATTGCAGTCACCGTATGCTTTCTTGGGACTGCCACCTGTCATCCTAGCCTGCCAGCTCACCATTTCCTCTATATTATCACCATCCCTTCCCGCCAAAAAGAACTACGTGTGATTTGATCCCCCCACCGAAGAATCAAGAGAGGGAAGCACCAAAGATCCAAAAGAGAGAGAGAGACAGAGAAACCAGAACGGAGGAAACGAGAGAAGAGGGAAAGAAGGGGGGTACGTAGGCAGCTTGGATCTCTCCAAGTCCAATCACAAACACAACACCAAAAACCAATCAACCACCACACCTCCACCGTGAGCCACTCTACCCTAAGGTTGGGATATTTTCTGTGTGTTTCGCAACCTCAAGTTCAAGGACAAGAAGAAGAAGAAATCTGCTGGTGTAGGGAAATCGTCGTGATGTTTTCTTGCATCAACAGTTGGCGCCGTCTGTGGGAAACGAACGAAAAGCCATTGAAGCACCATTCACAGCAAAAATAACAACCGAATCAAAGAAGGTAGAAGAATTTCTCTCGCTTCTAAAATTTTTTCAACCATTATAGTCATCATTTGTGTATATGTAACTTTTCATCCGACCGTTGGTTTAATCTGATTTTTTGGTGGGAGAAATTTTACTTGTCTATATACAATCTGACCAAACGGATTTAAATAATAATCGTTCTAGTGAAAGTTATGGTAGATCGATTTTACTGCAAGAGCAGTCTATTTTTCTGTTAGTTTCAGGGGTTTATTTACATTGATGACCGATTCTTTTCCCACAGTCGGATGGATGTAACATTTTTACAGAAGTTTATTCCATGTATGATATTTATCTTTAACGTTCAGATTTGCATAATAATGCTCCATTCCAGATTTTGAAGTGGCACAAAATTTCTGTTCTGTTTAGCTGGGTTTTTTAAGATTGCGCAGCTGTTCAACTTTATTTCGTATAGTTTTATTTCACCGTTGGATTGGGGTGAAACGTTTTATTGCATATCTTGGAATGTTTTTGTTTGGTTTCAATGGTTGCATTGCTGAGGAGAGCTTCTGGTGAAGAGATTAATGTTTGGAATCTGAGGCAACCTGGAATTTAGTCATCCAGCAAACTCTGTGTATTAAACATTTTGTTTCTCTGAATTTAACCGTTGGATCATGCTGAAATTTGGTCGGGATAATTATGAAATATGATTATTTATTTGAATGGTGCAGATTGTGTCATATTCCATTTATCTTCAGATTTGGTCCGTGAAGAGAACCTGCTATTTTGTGATCCCGATCCCCCGACCCGAGGTGATCTCGACCCCCCGACCCGAGGTGGTTTTTTATCAACCCAGGTGTTTGGTCTTCCCCTGAGTCTGAGTCCCCGATTCGAGGTGGTCTTCCATCAACCCGGGGTGTTTGCTCTTCCCCCGAGTCTGAGTCCCCGACCAGAGGTGTTTGCTCTCCTCCACCGGAGATGAGTCCGAGTCCCCAACTCGAGGTGGTCTTTCATCAACCCGGGGTGTTTGCTCTTCCCTCGAGTCTGAGTCCCCGACCAGAGGTATTTGCTCTCCTCCGTCGGAGATGAGTCCGAGTCCCCGACCCGAGGTGGTTCTGGTCTTCCCCCGACTCCGAGGTGATTTTGCTCTTCCCTCGAGTCCGAGGTGTTTGCTCTTCCCCTGAGTTCGAGCTGATTCTGGTTTTCCCCCGACTCCGAGGTGATTTTGATCTTCCCTCGAGTCAGAGGTGTTTGCTCTTCCCCCGAGTCCGAGCTGACTCTGGTCTTCCCCCAACTCCGAGGTGATTTTGCTCTTCCCTCGAGTCCGAGGGGTATTTTTCACTCTTTCCAAAGAGCATTTGCGCTCTCCAGAGGGGTATTTTTCACTCATCCAGGGGGGCATTTTCATTCATCTTGGAAGAGTCTTTCACTCATCTAGAGGGGGGATATTTTCACTCTTCTCGGAGGAATTTTTCAGTCATCCAGCGGATGTTTTCACTCATCTCAGGGGGAGATTTTTGCTCTTCTCAGAGGACGTTTTCACTCATCCAGAGGAGATTTTCACTCATCCACTCGGCGGAATATTTCACTCATCCAGAGAGGCCTCACCCACTCATCCAGTCATCCAGAGAGGCCTCACCCACTCATCCAATCATCCAGAGAGGTCTCATCCAGTCATCAAGAGGAGATTTCCACTCATCCAAGAGAAGAATTCCACTCATCTAGAGAGGCCTCACCCACTCATCCAGTCATTCAGAGAGGTCTCATCCAGTCATCGAAAGGAGATTTTCACTCATCTAGAGAGGCCTCACCCACTCATCTAGTCATCCAGAGAGGCCTCACCCACTCACCCAGTCATCCAGAGGAGATTTTTAGTCATCCAGAGAGGCCTCATCCACTCATCTAGTCATCCAGAGAGGTCTCATCCACTCATCCAGTCATCCAAGTGGAGATTTCCACTTATCCAGAGGACAGTTTTCACTCTTCTCGGAGAAGATTTTCACTCATCCAGAGAGCATTTTCTACTCTTCTCAGAGGGTATTTTTCGCTTAGTCAGAGGGCATTTTTCACTCCTCCAGTGGTATTTTCTGCTCAGCCCAGAGAGCATTTTACCTCTTCTTAGAGGAGAATTTCGCTCAGTCAGAGGGTATTTTTCGCTCTTCCAGAGATGATATTTTCCGCTTATCTCGGGGGACTTTCCTGCTCGTCTCAGAGGGTATTTCTACTCATCCAGAGAAGTTTCTCTAACACTCTTCATTGCTTATTTCAATTATAAATGCTAATTACATGCTGTTTGTTTAGCAACCATTATGAAATGTTCTTTACATGGGAATTGTATTTACATATCTACTGTGATTGAGCCTGAAAATTATGGATATGTACGTTATTAAAACTGCATGACTTTTGAATACTAGCGGATCTACATGACTTTTGACTTTTGATTTGTTGAATATTATGACTTCTGATTTCTGTTAAAACGACTTGTGTTACTTGTCAAAGACAGGCTTTTTGTCTCAGACCAGAGAGTTCATCTTGGGTCAGCTATGCTTGGGATCCTAGAGAGGGCACTTGATTCGAGACGGGCCATATAGATCCGCTTGCCCGATGTTCATATCCCAAGATGGGTCATCGATGCCTAATGAGCCCGAACGTGCAGACTCAGGGACAGGTCATACGTACCCCCTTCTGCCCAATGTACTGATCCCATGACAGGTTCTGCGGACCTTTGCCTGTTGGGACTGATTATATGGACCTTTTCCCGATGTACAAATTTTGGGATTGGTTGCTCGGACCATTACCGCAGGGACTGTTTACGTGCTTGTTTGCCCGGTGATTCTACATTCACTGCTCTATGATACATAGGTCTCGGGTTCGAACCCATCCATGGCAGTCCATGGATTCCCTCGTGAGGGACCTGTGATGACGATGTTCCCAAGCTTGCATGCTCGATGATATTGGGTTTTCTTACTTCACAATGCCGAGCTTACGTGCTCGATGATTTTTGGGCCCCCTTTCTTATATTTCTGAGCTTATTCGCTTGATGTCGAGCTTACGTGCTTGATGATTTATGGGCCCCCTTTCTTATGTTTCTGAGCTTATTCGCTCGATGTCGAGCTTACGCGCTTGATGGTTTTTTCCCCTCTGCTTATATTTCCGAGCTTATTCGCTCGATGCCGAGCTTACGCACTCGATGATTTTGGGCTCTCCATTCTGTTATATCGAGCTTACGCGCTCGATGATTTTCTGCCCTCTGCTTATATTTTCGAGCTTATTCGCTCGATGCCGAGCTTACGCGCTCGATGATTTTGGGCCCTCTATTATGTTATGTCGAGGTTACGCGCTCGATGGTTTTCTGCCCTCTGCTTATATTTTCGAGCTTATTCGCTCGATGCCGAGCTTACGCGCTCGAT